>OX328131.1:47381002-47638502 GCA_946811695.1 Gonocerus acuteangulatus
ATACAACATACAAAAATACATACAATCCTCAATTTTCACCCTTCTACGATCAACCCTTATTTTTTAATAGCCATTTTAGTAATTGGGTGAATGGGTAAATTTAATCATTTTTCCTCTCCGGTCGAAAACTGATCAATCGTCATTTAATTAGTTATCCCCGCCAGATGTCTACATCTTGATAGCTGACCCGGAGTCCTGAATAGCAGAATAAATATTTTAAAAAAATTATTGAATCGACTGTTAAGCGGTACGAAGTTCGCCGGGTCAGCTAGTATATACAGGGTGTCCCGTAAATGTCTAGTCATATTGTGAGGGGTGATAGAGGACCTTTAGGGGAACAAAAAATGTTCTATGGCGATTTCCTGAATTCTCGCCCATAAGGGAGAAAACGTCGTTTTATTGTTTTTTCTAGACAAACATGGTTTTTAGAAGAATAAGCGTTGTAACTCCGTCCCAGGTGGTACTACTAGAAAGGGAGTGAAACCAATCGAAAGCTGAGGGAATTTACTATAAGACTAGTTGGGAGTAAACGTAAAACTGAATGAATGTAAGTATGTATATCATACCAACAGAAAGCTATTCTAAATTTCCTGACATTTTATTGATATTTCTTTCCAGCGTTACTCCTCAATGGGCAGGATCTGAGATTTCCGGGTTTCAGAAAAACTTCCTCATTTAACCAGCTTTCCATTCATGTATCACAACCCTGTGTTATTGAAGTATTTGAACGGTTTAAGAACAAAAGTTTGAAAAAAAACATGGATCTGTGAAAAGAAAATTATATTTTTTTCTTCAGTTTATTCAAAAAGCTGAAGAGAAAAATTTATTTTTATAAATGTTTAAATAAATATTAAGTAAATATTTACTTAAAACAATAAAAAAAATTACTTCCAAGAATATGAAAAAAATCCTAAAACAGTAAATAAATAAAATACACATTTATTACAAATTTATTAATTCAGGTAACTAATACTGGGTCCAGGAGGCGGCCATTAAGGAACCATAACCATACATTAACCTAAAAAATTATTATTTTTACCTTTATCACGCATTTGAAAACATATTTACAGGACTATGTACATCTTATTTATGAGGGATAGAATTTTTAATTACCACAACAAAAACGCATGGGCTCACGAGAATCCCAGTGAGTTTCACAAGCGTAGCCGTCAGTATCAATTCAAGGTTAAGCATTTGTGTTCTAAATATAAATACCTGTAAAAATTTGTTCAAATGCATGATCTAGGTAAAAATAGTAATTTTTGAGGTTAATGTATGGTTGGGGTTCATTAATGGTCACCTCCTGGACCCAGTATTAGTTACTATAATTAACAAATTCAAAATATATGTGTATTTTATTTATTTACATTTTTAGGATTTTTTTAATATTCGTGGAAGTAATTTTTTTTTCATTGTTTTAAGTAAATATTTACTTAATAATTATGTAAACATTTATAAAAATAAATTTTTCTCTTCAGCTTTTTGAATAAAGTGAGGAAAAAAATATCATTTTCTTTTCGCAGATCCATGTTTTTTTTCAAACTTTTGTTCTTAAACCGTTCAAATACTTCAATAACACAGGGTTGTGATACATGAATGGAAAGCTGGTTAAATGAGGAAGTTTTTATGAAACCCGGAAATCTCAGATCCTGCCCATTGAGGAGTAACGCTGGAAAGAAATATCAATAAAATGTCAGGAAATTTAGAATAGCTTTCTTTTGGTAAGATATACGTACTTACATTCATTCATTTTTATGTTTACTCCCAATTAGTCTTATAGTAAATTCCCTCAGCTTTCGATTGGTTTCACTCCCTTTCTAGTAGTACCAACTGGGACGGAGCTACAACGATTATTCTTTTAAAAACCACGTTTGTCTCGAAAAAACAATAAAACGACGTTTTCTCCCTTATGAGCGAGAATTCGGGAAATCGTCATAGAACATTTTTTGTTCCCCTAAGGGTCCTCTATCACCCCTCACAATATGACTAGACATTTACGGGACACCCTGTATATATATATATATATATATATATATATATATTGATTCCTAACATATAACTCTGACCTACAACATACTATACCTCTACAAAAACCTGATTCGACTTACATACCGTGGACAAAAAGCCGTTTAAAAATTGACTTAGAACTGACGAAATTCAACAAAACCGACCCAACATCCAGACATCTTTACAAAAACACATTTTACTCACGACTGCCGGAAAACACAGATACCTTCTTCATCTACACTGACGGATCGAAATCAGTGGGGGGAACCGGAGCAGCTGCTGTAGTGGGAGAAAAAATCATAACGTCGAGGCTACCACAAATGACAAGTTCCTACTCAGCTGAACTCCACGCTGTTATACTTGCATTAGACAATATACCTAACACTGACCACAAAAACATAACAATCTGCACTGACTCACTGAGCACATTACTAACATTACAGGATATTTACAGTGACAATCCTTTAACGATACATATATTTAACAAACTTTCACTACTGAACAAACCTATAACGATGTACTGGCTACCTGGCCACGAAGACATTGCTCCTAGTACTGAAGTAGACATACAAGCAAAACTTGCAGCACGAAAAGACCAACTAGACATTCAGGACTCAACGTACCAGGACTTATTGACAGAGGCCAAGACAATAATTACAAAAAGGTGGCAGGAGACATGGTACAGGACAACAAATAATAAGTTACGAGAGATTAAAGACACAATTCATGAATGGCCTTCAAGCAGCAGAAGTAACAGACGAGAAGAAGTCGTCCTGTGCCGGCTAAGGATAGGCCATTCAAGACTGACTCACTCTTACCTTATGACTAGACAAGACAGACCAACATGTCAATACTGTAATACAACTCTCACCATTAAACACATCCTGACTGACTGTAGACTGAGACAAAATGGTACCCTCCCACACAACATACATGAACTACTTACAGATGACAGTCACTACATAGGACAGCTATTGGACTATCTTAAAAAAGTAAACCTTTATAACTTAATCTAAACCCTATTTATTTAATTTTTCTAATATTTTACTTCATTTGATTTGATCTGCTTTATTTTACTTTATTCCACATAAATGAGATATAAATACAACTGTGTGAGAAATTAAAGTCAACTTCTACACATGGCAAAACATGAATATCTTGTGTACTTGTATTTATTCTGTTGAAGCAGTTGATTCGCTATAGCTGCGAACAACTAAAATACATAAATAAATATATATATATATATATATATATATATATATATATATATATATATAAGAGGGCTATGATAGGGCTACAATTTTTCATCGCCTTCCTTTCTATAAAGAAAGAGGAAGCACATTAAATATTTTAAAATAGTCCGATGGAATATGTTACAGACTAAACAACAGATGGATTCTTAACGCTTCTCGCCAGACTGTAGAGTCCGTGTGTTTGTAGTATGCACCATGAGACCATGGCCTTGAACTGGCGAGACTCCAGGGCAGAGAGTTCGCTGTTACACAACTCTTGCGTCATTCCTATTGTTCTGTCTCGCTTTCCTTGGCATCGATACTTCTTACTCCTATATCTCCTTCGACAAGCACCTGTTGGTCATCCGAAAACGGTTGTAATTGCTGACAACAGTGAAGCAATTCTACCAAATTCATCTGCATTCAAGCAGAGCAGCAGGTTGAAGCGTGAACACAAGTCTTAAAATTTATAGAACTTAACTCGCCAAACCTCAAAATAATAAAAAAAAAAACAAAAAACGAATCGGATGAACTGCGTCATCTTAAGGCGTTCCCATAACCTTGTTATCCCAAGGATTTCGAGAAACCTTAGAATAGTTACAGTTAATATTTTGTGAAAAATATAAACACCTATTCTAATGACATATTGAAAAAGTCCGTCACGCAGGAGCTGCATAACTAAGCACTTTCCTCAGAATTTGGGTACTGTAGACTGCTTTCCAGAACAATTTGCTTAAAATATCCTACATAAATAAAATAAAAACATGAATAGTTCTCTTTTAAATTTGTAATGAGTAACTGATCAATTATTAATTTGCTTCCAGAGTTATGTTTACACATGGTACCTATTACACTACGTAATAAATACAAAAAACCTCATATTATCGTATTTTGATCTAACGCAGGAACAGGATACAGTCACTCTAGTGGTAGAAAGCGCTCCTTGCGTCGGCTTTGTGAACCTACGTCTGGCGGGCTTTTCTATTGAAATATATTACAAATTAAACCCCCGCTTTCCGATTGACCGATTCAGCTCATTTTTACATCACTTCTTTCTCATGAGTTACCCACGATGTATACCGCGTTTCGTTACAATACAGCAGAAATTACGACCGGTATGAGTATATTAGGAATTTGGGTCCGGAGTAAACCCCCCCCCCCTTCTAATGAACCGATTTAGTTTATTTTTACAAAACATATTTACCTGTAGATAACCACAACGAATACCGAGTTTCGTCGAAATATACCAAAAATCAGGGCTGGTAGTGGCGAATTGGTATTGTGGGTCCGGAGTGAACCCCCCCCCCTCCTAATGAACCGATTTAGTTTATTTTTTCAACACATATTTACCTGTTGATTACCACTACAAACACCGAGTTTCGTCGAAATATACCAAAAATCACGGCTGGTAGTGGCGAATTGGTGTTGTGTGTCCGGAGTAAGCCCCCCCTTCTAATAAACTGATTTAGTTCATTTTTATATCTCACTTTTCTCTCTATATTACCACTACGAATACCAAGTTTCGTTGAAATATAACAAATATTACGGCTGACATAGTCAAATTAGTGTTTTGGATTCGGGGTGAACCCCCCCTTCCGGTGGACCGATTTTGGTGGTTAACGAACTCGTTCAATCGTTTGCTAATTGAATGCTATATACCAAGTGTCGTGACGAAAAAACAAAAACTCTGGCCGCTATCGTGTTAACAGACACACATAAATAAATATATATATATATATATATATATATATATATATATATATATAAGCATATATATATATATATATATATATATATATATATATATATAGATATATATAAATTTTAACGGGGGTCATTTTCGGTGTCTTCTAGGTAGGATCGATAAAGATTTGAAGAAATTTTTCAAAAATTCCGTCATGATTCCAACCTCAATAGCTACTTTCCTTCGGAGGAAAGTGCTAAAAGGTGAGATTTTAGGCGTGAGCATAGAAACCTTATAAAAGGGGAAATTACACACTCAGTATTTTTGCACTTACTCTCTGTTTCGTACTTGTGGTACTTTATCGTAATAAGCACAACAATCACGAAGAGTGGGACAGGCCTAACCCTTGGACCCTGGACCCCGGGAGTAGCCTGAGAAGGCAGTTGCCAGCCAGCCTCTACCAGACCAGTACCAGTACGCTGCTGCCTATTTTTTCGAACCACCTGTGGCTATCTTCTGCCTACTTACCATCGGAGCTCGGAGGAGGTTACGTAAGTACACACGAGTACGAACCCCCTTCGCCCTTTTTATTTTTCGCTTCACTTATACACAGATTGGCTCCATATTTTTTGTCCTTTATTAGGCCTGAGCCAAACTCTGTAACACTCTTAGAAATCTTTTTAAAAAATAAAGCAACAATTATTTAACATTTTATTTATCTTGTTTCTCCGGAAAATTCATTTTACCGTTAAAATTACAAAAATAACAAACAGTTAAAAACTAAGGAAAACAAAACCAAAGACCAGTTGAAAGCAACAAGAACACCGATGAAGTGACAGATCCGTGCTTTTATGAAAATTTACCTAATAAATAATTTCCTTTTCTTTTGGTGCATCTACTGCTGAGGTCATACCTAATAAATAATGTTAGTACCTAATACCTAATAAATAATGTTAGTAGTTTCAGTGGTATGTTATGTAAATATCTTAACTAAAGTGTAAATAGCAATGCTGTAAATAATGTTAGTAGTTTCAGTGGTATGTTATGTAAATATATTAACTAAAGTGTAAATAGCAATGCTGTAAATAATGTTAGTAGTTTCAGTGGTATGTTATGTAAATATATTAACTAAAGTGTAAATAGACAAGGCTGTAAATAATGTAGTAGTTTCAGTGGCATGTTATGTAAATATATTAACTAAAGTGTAAATAGACATGCTGTAAATAATGTAGTAGTTTCAGTGGTCTGTTATGTAAGTATATTAACTAAAGTGTAAATAGCAATGCTGTAAATAATGTTAGTAGTTTCAGTGGTATGTTATGTAAATATATTAACTAAAGTGTAAATAGACAAGGCTGTAAATAATGTAGTAGTTTCAGTGGCATGTTATGTAAATATATTAACTAAAGTGTAAATAGACATGCTGTAAATAATGTAGTAGTTTCAGTGGTCTGTTATGTAAGTATATTAACTAAAGTGTAAATAGCAATGCTGTAAATAATGTTAGTAGTTTCAGTGGTATGTTATGTAAATATATTAACTAAAGTGTATATAGCAATGCTGTAAATAATGTTTAGCCCTTAATTTTTAACACAAATCTACTAACTTTTGTCGTATCATGGCCTAAAACGTATGTTCTATTTAGTTCTACAAGTTACTGATAATTGTGAACATATAAAATTGTGTCTTTTTTTTTTTAATTTTAAAAAGAGCAAGTTGCCGTCGTTGTGAAGCTCGTAAAATAAATGAATAAATTAAAAATTAAGATAATTTAGAAAGCTTTTGAATGGTTCCATTCCAATTTCTCAACCGTTTTCGGGATATATTTATTAGAAATATACAAAAATTCCACAAATGTTCACGTTTTTTTTCATAAAATATTTGTTTTCTAACAATTATTTAACTCTAAGTGTAAACAAATTTTAGATATCTTAAATTCTCTAATGTTTGGCAGAACGTTAATAATAAAAACAAACAATTTTTTTAGCTCCAAATCCTTTATTTCTTTCTCTAGACGTTTCAGGTCATTCTGCTGGCTCTTCAGGATCTTAAAATTAAAACTGATTTTGCTCACATTAGAACCACTTAGAGGCTCATCGGCTAATTCTACCACCAACCCGGGCTAAGTTAAATACACATTTGAACCACCGTTCATTTTCGATGGATTGTTGGTTGACACGGAGAGTTTGAGGCGGAAGTCCAGCATTAGCAAGTCCATTATTTTCTTCGATGAGCACTTTTATATATATATATATATATATATATATATATATATTCAGGGATCTAGAGAGAAGACTAGACAGAGAGATATATATAGCTTAGACCTGCCAGGAGTCCAAATAACTTATTCAACGCCAAGAAATCAGTTGGATTGAGATGTGCTCACTAGTTAACTTCTTGAATGTTAATAAGCTATAGAAGAGGGAAACATAACATGTGTTAGGTAATCCCTAACAGGTGACGCATTGGACAACTAACTGACTATCAAACATCGAACACGTAACAATGGAGGAACATGTAGCATTTCAAGGAGAGGTTTATAGTATTTCAAGAAGCCTTCGTCCCTCCTTGCTCTTGAAGCTTGTATCGGGAGCTGGGAAATTCTAGTAGCAAATCTTATACAGTCATCATTCGTGTTTGATGGATTGCAACTTCAGATGGGCAGATGGAGAAGGAAAAACTTGGACACACGGAGAGAGAGATTTTGAGATGGAAGAGAGATAGCAAATCAATTATTTTCCTCAATAATTAATATATATGTGTGTCTGTGTGTATACATATATACACACACACCCACACACACACACACACACATATATATATATATATATATATATATATATATATATATATAGGGGAAGGCGTTGCACCTTCGACCACTTTGCAAAATTTAATTTTTTTTAGCTTGAATATTAAGGCTATATTCATTTTTATTATTTCGTTGTAATTAGTATTCTATTGCTTATCATATTTAATTTTTTCAAGGTTCTAGCTCTACATTTAATGTATTTTATTAATTTTTAAAAAAATAATCGTACAGTGGTCAAAGGTACAACATGTAGTTGTACCTTTGACCATGGGGTGTTGTACCTCTGTCCAGGGCCGCCACATGGGGGGACAACCGGGTACAGTTGTCCCGCGACCGGGCTGATCCTCGCTAATTGGAAAAAAGTACCGAAAGGGACCTTGCAGCACCGATTGTCGGCTTTTATTCTCATTTTGCTCAAAACTCAAGATGAAAATAATTTTAAAATGCCCAACGTCCTATAAAAAATGTACTAGAATTTTCATTCTGGCTCTGAGAAGTAGGGGCCCGGCTGTGAGAAGAGGGGGCCTGTGATCTGGTCCCGGGCCCGGCTCTGAGATGTGCCTCTGACCACAGCAGTACAGAAGAAAAATTGTATTCAGTAATATTGTAATTAATTGTAAGTTTTTCAAGGTTCTAGCTTTACATTTAGTATTTTTTATTAATTTTTTAATAAATAATCGTTGAGTGGTCAAAGGTACAACATGTAGTTGTACCTTTGACCATGGGGTGTTGTACCTCTGACCACCTAAAAACAACCCAGCAGCGCAGAAAAAAAATTGTATTCAGTAATATTGTAATTAATTGTAAGTTCAATAAGTACAGGACAAGGATGTAAGCATAATAAAAAACCTATTATTGATATTATGTTATGCTTAATGTGCTGAAAAATCCAGTCCAATTGATAAACGTTTTAACTGTCAAGCAGATCCACTAGCAATTGTAGGGTATGGAAGTTAAGCCACAATGTCTTCAACATCAATATCATACAAATTTTCATCTTCTCTCGTAAACGTGTCACTTAAAGTTTGTGTTTTTTTCAAATATTGGATCTTAAACATTGGACATTTAATACCATAGATATCGTACTAAATATGTAATAGTCTTTTTACTTTTACTTTTAAAAAGGAAAAAATTTCCTTTTTCCAAATCATATTTTTCAAATTGTTAGTGGTCATCGACGTAACTCACGACATTTATCAGACAGATCAACGCCACTTCCTCCTGAAGAAATTACGGTGTCAGTATCAGAATCTGAACTGTCATTAGAATAATTTTCTTTTTATTTACCACTTTTTTTGGAAGAGGTTTATTTGTATGTGCTGTTTTACGTTTAGGGTGGTGCTTTCGTTTTTTTTTTTTTTTTTTTTTTTTTTTTTTTTTTTTTTTCATAATTAGCTTTCCAGGAATATCTGTCAGGATACGAGGTTTCCCTTTAGGCCAACCCCTATTTGACATTTTCCTTGCATGAGCTTTTCGATGAGGCCTTACAACTTCAAGTGGAACGATAAGGGGCGATAGGTTTGAACTGCTACACTGAGGATTGATAAAGTCAGTTTGAACTTATTTCATTTATATTTTTTTAAATTCTTTGAACAATTGAAGCAACCAATATAAGTTATCTTATAAAAATTTGTAGCAGAAGAACATAAAAATTGAATTATGAAAAAATTACTCAGGTTTGTTGTACCTTTGACCTGGTTAAAGGAACAACACCTAGTCGTGGTCAGAGGTACAACACCCTGGTAGTGCAAATTAAAATGCATGCTAAAAATTTTAGGGTTAAGGTAAATCAATTTCAGAGGCTACACCATGTTTCTTATCGTAATAGCTACTTAGTCAAATGATTTCCATCTAAAAAGACTTAATACAAAAAATATTATGAGGCAAAACGTCATCAATAAATAACTTACATTTTTATGATAGAAATGGATATATATTTTTTGCAAGAATCCTCTTTGACTGAAATAATCCAAAGTAGGTTACACAAGCCCTCTAGTGAAGGAGCTAAACACTAATTACACCAAAATTTATAAAATGCTGCTACATGCCGCCACAGCCTCGGTGGTCAAAGGTACAATATGGTCAGAGGTACAAAACCTTCCCCTATATATATATATATATAGCTTAGGGAGTAAATTCTTCACATAAATAACAAAAATTTATTGGTCGTTAATTCGCTTGTTTCATACATAATTCTCACAAATTTCACAAACCAATGTCTCGACTACAAGTTGTAGCGTATATAATTACTTTACATTTCATTTACACGGAAGAGATTGTAACAAGATCTAATGTTCGATTGGAGACTGAAAGTGAATGATTGGTAAAACCACAAATACCGACAAAAACAACTAGCACAGGCTTGTTGGATAACGTTGTAACAATAAGCGGTGTACTTTCCATTATATTCTAATAACTATGTTGTATCAGTAAAAATGAAAGTTACCCAAACTCCCAGATAATGTTTTCATTTCCTTGTACAAATTATTTGAAGTATCAGTAGTATGTTGATGATATTCGAAAATCAAAACGGTAAAACCTTGTAGATATTTTAAACAAATAAAATAGATTTAAACAATTAATAACGTAGTGATATTAAGTGAACTAATCAATAATAACTTGGTGATAATCATGATGCTTAACAACAACTTTTTAAAATTATTAAGATAAATAATAGTTATTTGTTGATATTTAGAATGGCGAATAATAAAATGGTGTTATTGAGAAAACGGAACAATTGGTGATATTCAGTTTGCTAAAATGTAACAACTTAGGGATATTTGAGAATGCTAAACAATGATTTTTTTTTTTTTTTTTTTAATCGTTTGGAAGGGTGTATTCAACCGTGGGAGGTGATGGGCACCCAACAAAGGAAGGAGTTTCTTAAATCAATCTAAGTATACTGTTTTATACTGAAATTTGATAATATGGAAACTGAACAATTGAAAAAAGGAAGGAAAAAATAATTTAAAAAAACCAAAAAAAAACCTATAAGGCTCCAGCCCACTCCGCGGAACCACCGCGACACCGCTGCACTGCTCTCTTTTTAAAGATGCTTCATGAGGGGAAACTTAACCATGCAAGGCTCTACTGGGAGTTGTGCTCGCCCCCTCCCCCGGGACAATCTCCAGAGCCCGGGACTCTGACAGTAAACAATGATTACTTGGTGATATTGAGGATGCTAATCAATGACAACTTGGTGATATTTATAAAGCTAAAAAACATCAATTTGGTGATTTCCAGACACCTAACAAACAATTAGAGAGGGGATTAAAGTTTGAGTTGGTAAGAGCATGCAAGCCTAGGCAGGAAGCGTTGCTAGGACGATAACAGAACAGCTGTTACCGCATCTACTATATATTTGTCAAATACCACTCACTCACTCACTCATCTATCAACGCCCAGCCCAAACCGCTCGACAGAAAATTTTGAAATTTTGCATGGACACTCCCTATATAACGTAGGCACTCGCTAAGAAAGGATTTTTTGATATTCGAATTTTTAAGCATTTTTAGGGGGGTTTAAAGTTTGAGTTGGTTAGAGAAGGCAAGCCTAGGCAGCCTGCGTTGCTAGGACAATAAAGAACAGCTGTTACCTTACATTATCTATCTCATAGTATTATTTTTAATTGAGGTTAATTTCAACTATGATGGCAGTCCTTGAATTACTAGAAATTAACTGTCCCTCATAGAGTTTTAATTGCGTTTTTTTTCTGCCTGTCCCCGTCAGATAGGCTTGCCATATTTTTGGAGAGTTTGGGGGGGAATAAAAAGAGTACAAATTATAAGCAAAATGGTTGGTGAGTTTTAAGCCTAGCAACTAACGGGAAGGGGGAATCCTAAACTGTTAGTCTACCCAAACCTTAAAAATAAGAACGGAACTTTTTTTGCTACTTGATTTTCTTAAAAAAATCTCTCAGCCAAATAGTAGTGTCTGGCAGCTGGCAGCGCTGTGCAGGTAGTTCCAGCGTTTTACAGTTAGATTACTTCTGATTTCTTTGACACTGTGAGCAGTAGTAAAAATGTTGATTGTAGAAAAGTAACCGATTTAAAAAAGATTCTTATAAACATGAATTCATTAGTTTTTACATCTTTCAGCCTTTTCCGGGACATTGATAAAATCGGGCAGGACACCGAAACAATTGCAAAATACCGGGACAGTCCCGGTCAAACCGTGATGTATGGCATATCCTTAGGTTTTCCAGGCGAGGTAATAATATCCGGAACCCTTGCACAGCCTTCTCGCCTATAACCTTGGTAATACTCGTAAATATATTGGGTGTTACCAAATGACTTCTTGGAAACATAAACTTTTAAATTTTAACGCCCATTGAATAAAATATAGTATGACGGGAACCGTGCTATAATAAACTGCACAGAATTGTATAGTAACGTAATTTTAATGAAACATTATTTAACGCAATAAAATAACTACTTCTCTGCCGTGACGAAGCACGGGTATTCAGCTAGTATTATCTATTTCATAGTATTATTTTTAATTGACGTTAATTTCCACTATGATGGCAGTCCTTAAATTACTAGAAATAAAATGTGATTTTGTCCCTCATAGAGTTTACGCCCTGGTGATGGCCCATCCGAGGTAAAAATATCCCGAACCATTTGACACAAAAATTTGAAATTTTGTACGGACAATACGTTTTGAGTGTAAACACACGTTAAGAAAGTTTTTTTTTTATATTCAAATGTTTAAGTACTTTTAGGGGGGTTTGAATTATTAAGAAGTTCCTCATCGGCTCAAAAATGGTTCGATTTTGATAACATTTGGTACTAAAATCTTTCTTCTCATTTAAAAGGTCAAGTTCATTAACCAGTTTAATCCGTATACTGGAACATGGTTTTTGGAGCGAAATTTGCGCGAAAGATTCCTTAACGTAGGAAAACGAATGAAACCATTTTTTAAGCGAGTTCTGTAGCCATTTACCAGAAAAATTGATAAAATTACTTTTCAAAACTAACTTTCTGATTGGGTATTCAGAAACGAAGTATATGGAAAAAAATTGTATGAATGGTGATACAAAGTTTTCGGATCTCAGTATATTTTCTAAAATATCTCGAAAACGGTTGGCAACTCGTAGTAAGTAGATGGCGGGTATTCGAAAGGGTAGTAAATTCTCTACAATAAGATTTTGTTGTAATGTTTGGTGGGGCGATGTCAATTGAAGAGATAAGTGCTTAAAACTTCAAATTTGTTAGTTTTATGCTTTTCAACGTGTATTTGTCTCAGTTTACCTAACTTTTTAAGCGTTTTTTTTTCTCCAACTGAAACAAGCACGGTTACCTCCACATGGTGTTTCCTGGGTAACTTTAAAATCCGTGCAATAATAAGCTGTACAAAATTATGTAGTAGCGTTAATTTGGATCATATCTTATTTGACTCAATATAAAAAATACTTATCGGCCGTGGTGAAGCACGGGTATTCAGCTAGTTAAGATCATAAAATAAATATTTATTTATATAATTGGCTGGTAAAAGTGTCTCCATTTGCATTTACAGTATGAAAATCACAATTTATTTTGAAATGATTAAAAAAAGTCAATAAAAATGATATCAGATCCATAAGCTAACAAATATTATCAATTAAAATTCATAGCTCAAAAATAGAAAGGAAAATTGTTTGGATTTTTTTCAAGGGTGGTTATTTGTTGAAGACACATCACAAACCATTTTGTGTTAAGTATAAATGTACGTTAAAAATGAAATACATAAAAAAAAATAAATAAGTAAATAAATCAGCCCAAAACAGGCAACAGATGCCCAAAGGAGCAGATACTATAGAAGCATCTGATTCTTGATGATGACAACACACTTGAGAGATATTGTGGTCAGTACAATACGCGAGCATTGGTTTGCCCTTTTCTTGTACCTAATTACGGCTGGGTGCGCCTAGGGACGGTCTGGACCCCGACACATGGATCCTCGAACCATCAAACGACGACACCACAAGATAAACTCATTATTTCGCGTCATACGTTAACTAAATTCCCAGACCATGAGTCACCCTATCTTCCCCCAAATTCGAACCCAATAAATAAAGAAGTAAAAATGAATTATTATAAAAAGAAATCAAGTCATCCAAGAAAAAGAAAATATAAGCGAGGAAAAATAATTTCCTTAAAAAGCCTGCATATTTAAATGTATTAAAGCGTTGCTTGATAAAAAGTTGCTTTGTTCCCATGCGATGAACCGATCCCGGGACGACGTTCATCAGATTAAAGCATAGAAATTGGCGTTGATGATCCGGTTCTTCAGAGGATCCTGGTTCTGCTCGACTGACCGAGGACCTTCAACTCGGTAGAGTAACCTAGTCTGGGAGGTTACAAGGAGATAGCTAGTTTCATCTTCAGGGAATAGCTCCAGCGCATTCCCAAGGAGTGGAGGGAGGTTACTGAGGTTACACTCAGTAAGGAAGTTTATAAAGATGTCTTTAAGTGTTAATCGATGGACTTTACTATAGTCCGTTCAATTAGACGAAAAAGGTCAATCCCGCATGCGAGAAACTCTAAATATTACCCACGGATTCGTCATTTGCAACGAAGGAAAGCATTCGGAGGTCAGGCGAAGGAGATAGTTTCTGGTTATCAACTCTCAGCTAACAAAGCGAAGGTTCAAACCATGGTTTAGTTGGAGGGAAAAGGGCGTCGTCTATATTTCCGGTGCAGAAAATTGGCATTGAACATTCTCTCCGTTATAACCTTATCGCTAGAAGGTTCAGTCTTCAGCCTTAGCTTTGGCTAAGTATTGATACATATTAAACACTATCTCCTTTGTCTTTGGTCTCTCAAAGCTTTCTCTAGTCTTAAACGACACATAATCAGTTTTTATAGATTTCTTTTTTATGTTGTTCTTCCTTGAAATACGGAATTAAACTTTTCCTTTTATTTGAACAGGCTATATATATATACATATATATATATATATATATATATATATATATATATATATATATTAATTCTTGTGAAAGATGACCGGATATTTAAAACAAATTTAATTTAAGTTCTGAAAAAAAGCATCATTACAATCATGAACGGACTTAAATTCCTCTTGTAACAAGGTATTAAAGAATATATACAGAATAAATTATAATAACACAAAATCACGATGGTTAAAAAGATTGATAATTATAAAGAAAATTGTATAAGTAATTTAATCTAAATTGTTGTTCATAGAATCTATTCCTAAGCATTTGACAAGCCACAAATCTAATTAGATTGTTCTAACTGTTGGATACTAATGCAGACTCGAGGAGTTTTTAATTTAGATTGGTTTGAAATCAGTTGCTCAAACAACAGTTAGGGTTATGTTTAATATTAAATAAGTTATTAAACTACGGCAAAACAAACAGGATGGTTAAATATTTAATAATAAATTGCCTTGAAGATTGAATAGGTCTTAATAATGATATAATTGTAGCTCTAATAATGACTGTAGGTCATTGGGTCAGCTTTGGATGGCTTTTAAATTGATCATAATCAGACAATTATTCTTAATCTTCTCCGATGATTGGCAGTCATCTTCTTAGCCAACACAGATATATATACAGAGTGTAACGCAAGTAGATGACAATACTCAAGGTAGCGAAACTAGACCAAATATATATATATATATATATATATATATATATATATATATATATATATATATATATATATATATATTGTTTTTTAAGCTACTTCGCTGGGAATTAATGGTCCCACCTGGTCTGTTACGGGACTGATTTATATATATACATATATGTATGTGTTGTTCATTCGGCATCTGTGTCCAGCGGTCTTGCTCCTCCTGTCATCGCAATATTTCGCGGGAGAGGAATCCGGCGAAATATTGCGATGACAGGAGGAGCAAGACCGCTGAAGACAGATGCCGAATGAACAACACATACATATATGTATACATATAAATCAGTCCCGTAACAGGCCACGTGGGCCCTGAGGGGCAGATACTAAAGAGGTATGTGATTCATGACCATACGGCACACTGGGGAGATAGTGTGGTCAATAATATGCTCAGGCCGCCTGATTTTCCCCTTGGCTGCTTCGAATTCGTAGAGTCATTAGCACCCAAGGTACCCATTATTAAATAAATTAAAGGCTGGGTTGGCCTAGGGACGGCCAGGGAGGCCGAATTCAGCCCATGAACGAAGACACTAGAAGAAAAAAATCTTTAGTAATTACCCGGGAATTGAACTCAGACTTCCAGCTTATTAGACCAGTGCTCTACCACTGAGCTAACCTCGCCCCATATATATATATATATATATATATATATATATATATATATATATATATATATATATATATACAGATAGATATCTATGTGATCTATATATAATCTACAGATTCTGAAACGTAAAATGCTCTAGTCAGCACTTCCGAATTACGTCATGAGGTCAACCTTATAAGCGGGTTTCCTCCTTATGGAGGGAGAGAGGAACAGCGCCCCTCATTAAATTGTAGTGAAACCCTGCCAACTTTTATGTTTTTGTTTCACTGATATGCTGTCCGAAATGTTATTTAGAAAAAAAAAAAGAAACGTGTTTTTCGTGGAAAAGCTCCAATTTTCTCTGTTTGTACACATTATTTTTCAATTTTATCTTAGTTTTTTTAAATCCTTATTAAATATACTTTAAGACTATATCAATTTCAATGTTCACAATATATTTTTCAACCGCTATAACTGTTCCAAAACTTGATAATAATAAATAAATAATAAATAATAATAATAAAAAATCTAGTAAGTAGCTAGTATTCGAGAATTTAATTGAAAATTTAGGGAGATAAATAATAATTACTAGGAATTGTTAATGAGAAACATGGCAAACACATTAAATACTGTTATTCCAAACATACATGTATTACATACCTCATTAAAATTTATAATAAACATATCCTAAAACTGGATAAAATGACCAGCTTGTAATGTATTTTGGATTATGAAAGGAAATGACCCAACCTACATTAGAGTTTATACACATGAATAGTCTCTTAATTTTTTATAAAAAATATTAGCAACCACGACGTGACTATTTGCTTATATTTTCCTACCTCCTAATTTAAAAAAATGTTTATATTCCATTCATTCTCTCTCTCTCTCTCACTCTGCCTATCTCTCCCTCCCTCACACGCACTTTCTCACTCTCTCTCTCTCTCTCTCCCTCACACACACACACACACACTCTGTCTCTCTCCCCCCTCTCTCTCCCTCTCTCTCTCTCTCTCTCACACACACACACACACACACACACACACACACACACACTCTGTCTCTCTCCCCCTCTCCCCCCTCTCTCTCACACACACACACACACACTGGCTCTCTCCCCCTCAACAGTCTCATGGACCAACGGCAAGTATATTGGTTTTAGCCTAAAACTAAACTGTCAATGTTTACTTTCTTAGCATTGTAGTTTAAGGTGAAGAAATAGTCTTGACAATGCATTAAGCTAACACTGAGGTTAACCTCGCCTCTCTTAACATTATGGCGTATTCAACGTTTTGTCTGGTGAGAATGACAGAAAACATATTTGTATCATTGAAGGATTCATTTTACTGGTATACTTCAATAAAACACGCAGTTATTTCTTACGGGTACATCATCAAATGCAACATCACTTGACTCATTTGGAAATATTTCTAACAAGAGAGCAACATGTTTTATCTGTTATAAATCATGTTATGTACTCAGAAACCCATCACCTAAGGCGAACATCTTTAAACACCAAATAGACAAACCTTACGGTGTCGTTGTTCTCACACATCTTCCTATTGTTGAACCTCTGATATTGATACTGTTCAGTGAACAATATCACAGCTTTTCTTTAGGATGTCAAGTTGCGCCTCTTGAGACGTTTTAGTAAAAATAAACTTCTACGGGGCTCTCCCCGTGGTCAAGCGGCTAACGCTTTAGATTCATAAGCGGGAGATGGTGGGTTCGATCCCCACCCGGCGGCAGGAATTTTCTCATCTCACGGCTCGTTGGGAAAATTCATCGATGCACCCTGGATGTCGGCGCTAATGGCCTAGATGTCGATGCTCCGTACAAAAAAAATAAAATAAACTAGTTGAAGAATACTTTCGATTTCATGTCTATCGATGAATAATCATTAAGAATTCTACTTTACAAAAAGATTTAAGGGAATTTGAGTCATATAATGCAAGGCAACAGCAATCTCTAGCGAAATACTTCTCGACAGCAGAACCACAAGCGACCAGAGGTTGTTACTGAAGCGAAACAGTAGCGCAACAGTTCTACTCCGCTAGTTACAAGGAATTCCAGATTAAATTCGCTTGTATCTCGTCTCTTTTAGTCAACTCCTTGGCAAGTCACCTCATTACAAACTAAATATGATCCCATCAGGACAAATACTACACAACATACCAAGATATGCAGAATAAAGCCAAAAAAAAAACAGTTACGGAAATGTGGAAGAGATTGTGGCATATGACAATTAGGAAAAAAAACTAAGAGAAATTAAACAAACAGACGGTGAATGTACATTGACCATATGGCAGAATAAAAGATAAGAAGTTGTCTTATGCCAACAAACGCAGAAAGAAGCAGTTGTGGAGAAGAGACAATGATATTGAGGGGAGAACAATTCTATCTGTTTTTTTTATGACGGGAAAACAATAATTGTGACTGCCATCTTGTTAACAGTCACATAGATATATACATTATATTTTAACATACATACATACATTTTAACAGGCCTCATAGGGTCTCCATAATACAGATATATGGAACAAATTATCTGAAGGTCATGGGAGTATATAGAAAATACTTTCGGGGGGAGCTGGGAAAATTTCAGGGGAGCCTGAGACAATTTCCGGTGTATGGATTATTAACAATTTCAGACTTGGAATAGATTTAACCAACAAAAACGCTATTACACCTCAAATAAAATTTATGACACATTTTTACCGATGAAATCAAAATTTCGGGTCAAAATGAATTCAAAATTCATATATATATGATAAATTTAAACTCAAAAATCCGTTGAATACCAAAAGGTAGGGGTCTCCCGTGGTCTAATGGCTAGCGCCTTGGATTCATAAGCAGGAGATGGTGGGTTCGATTCCCAACCTCCGGCAGGAATTTTATCATTCCACGGCTCGCTGGTAAAATTCCTCGCTGCACCCTGGATGTCGGCGCTAATGACCTAGATGTAGATGCGCCGTAAAAAAAAAAAAAAAAAAAAAAAAAAAAAAAAAAATATATAGAAAATCTTTTGATATGTTGCAAGCTTGCACAATTTGATAGAACTCTTCATTTCTCACCGGTATAAAAATATACCTTTAAAAAATATTATTAATACACCCATTAAGGTTGTTACACTGTAAACTAGAAGTAACTAAAACACTCTCATTATCCTATTATCCTGACAGGATACTATTAAGGACCCTTCTGAGCCTTAAGTCGCGTGTAGAGGATACAGGAAGTGCAGGACCAATGTCAGGATAAATACAGAAACAGGTTATTGGTCGATGGATATCATCTTAAAAACACACAACTAGTCTTTAAATAGGGGTTGTTGTACTAATCCTAGATAGGAGCAAGTCCTACACATTAAGCAACGGAGAACAATAATAGAAAAGGTTTAGCTATTTTATTGTTTATTACATCGTCTCTACTATGTCTAACTATGGAATATGCAAATCGGAGCAAACTAGAGAACCAACATATTCTATCCATTGAGGAAGTAATATATTAAAAAATGGTCTTATTCGATACTTTATATAAGGCATTAAAGGCTATTCTAAAGGGGTTAGAGTTGCTACAAGCCGTATCCTCCACAATTGAAGAATCTGAAAAACATTCGATAGTTCGACATGACAGGGACGATATAGCCACGAGAGTTATAGGTAATAACTTAATAACACCTTAAATTGTCATAATTTAGTAGAAATAAGCCAACATTAGTAAGTCCAAATTGCATAAGAATATTTTTTGTAGGAAATTTAGTCAGCTTTTGAATAGAAGCTTTAGACGTATCGCCATTACTGGTTTAGGGTTTCAAGATATTTACGAAAATCTCAAGATACTTTTATTCCAGTTATAAATATAACAATGAAAATGGCTCCACATGATTCCCAGCATATAGTTATCTATAAAATGTATTCGATTGGTCACCTTCCACTTACCACGATTTCAAGACCGTTTTCGAAATATTTTAGTTATATATACAATGATCCGACAAATTTTCATGTCCATTATAATAATTTTTTTTTCTCGAATAGATACGATCCTAATTTCAAATGTAACATAAATTTAAACATCTTAGATGAATTTCCAACATGTAGAACATATTTCAATTCAATCCCACAATTCTAAGAACCCTCTACGAAAATGGCTAGAAAAAAAACATTTTGGTTTGCTACTTTTCTCAGAACCAGTTGCTGATATCGCCTTAAAAATGGTTTTATTCATTTTCCTTTGCAAAGTAACCTATAAAACGAGTACCTATAAGCATCTGAACTCCAAAACGCTACCGTTACGATTTTTTTTCGCGCGAAAAAAACCACAAAATCCATATTCCGGGGAACGGATTCTGCTGTTTAACAAGTTTAGCTTTTAACAGCGAACAGACAAATACATATATATATAAATATATATATACAAATGTGAACCGTGACCTATGGGATAATAATAATAATAAGGTCAACTTCATAAGCGGGTTTCCTCCATGTAGAGAACAACTGTGCTAAAAGGAAAAACAAATTACACAATTTTTTTCTAAAAAATAATAATGAATAATTCTCCAATTGAATCAGACGACGACAATTACAACCCTTAGCTGTTTATGTTTGTTTAAAGAGATTTGAAAGGAGTTAATCATCGAGTGATTTGAATATGAGGTCATGAATTTGCAAATACTACACAGGGGGGGGGGGGGGGGGTTGATTGTCGGCGAGATGAAAGGAGTCATATTGTATTCCATGTAGGTTTAGGATATACATCAATCCGATGCCTAGAGGTTCCGTGGGAAGGCAAATACAGGAGGTAGGGGTAGTAGCTGTAATGGCGAGATGTCGGTTATTACAGTTATGTCATGGTTATACAATGGATGAAAACATTAGGAAGAATTTGGTTATTGTTTCTTATAAAATCAAATATTAGCGCGGTTCCTCCCTGTCTCCATAGGTAGGAAACCCGCTTATGAGGTTAACCTTATGACGTAAGCATATATATAGCTATAGAATACTAACGGTGGTTCAAATTCCTATACATATTGTATATATATATATATATATATATATATATATATAACAAACATATTTGTCTGTTAAATTTTTAGCTTGACAGATTTCAATGAAATTTCCTAGAAATATATTTTGTATGATTTTAAGGTCCAGTTCGTTAGCCAGCCGAATAAGTCCATGCTTTGTGTGCTTTTAGGGGGAAAACACGCCCAAGAAAAATCATAAAACTTACGTTTTTGCAATTATAGGCTCCCAGGAACACGTTTAATGAGTAATTCGACTGTGAGAATGTAATGAAACCATTTCCAAGGCTTTATCTCTAACCCTTGTCAAGGGGAAATTAATAAAACTAGATTTTATTAATTTCCCCTAGATTTTATTAATTAATAAAAAAAAGATAGATCGGCGCTAATAGCCAAATAGTTGATGTGCCGTTAAAAAATAATAATAATAAAACTAGATTTTTGTTAGGACTTTTGTATATATTCTTAGATATATCTAAACCATTTCAAAAATCTTAGTAAATTTAACTCTTAGTTAATTTAATCTGCTTAAGTGATTTTTGACTAAGCGTTCTCATTCGGACCAATAAATGCTTAATTTCCGCTTTGTATATTGTAAGCTTCATTTTGCGGTTCCTATGATCTGACTTCTCATTAGGATTTCATTTTATAATTTGTAAATGACACCAGGGATCAGCCGAAAACTTTTATTGCCGAATTAGGTGAGCCACCGCGTGGCTTGGATTTTGAAGCGGAATTTGTGGAGAGTACACTTTTTTTCAGGGATGTGCTCGGTGACATAATTGCCAGCTACTCGAAGGGTGTTTAAGAAGGTTGGTATCCTGTTTATACTCCGGCACTAATGATCTTGAAGTAGATTCGTCGTAAAAAAAATCATAAAATAATAAATTATCTATTCGCACCAAAATGCACATAATACTGGCAGTATGCAACTCGGCCTCCACAACGTGGATTCATTCTTAATGAAAACTCTATTACAAGAATAAAATAATGAAAACACTTTTCTCATTTTTAAAAAAATTTTATATTGCAAAATTTAAATACTGCTAATTGAAATTAAAAACAAAACAAATGAACAATAAATCACTGATGAAAATAGAGACAAAAAAATCGTAAAAATGTATGAAACTAATAGTTTTAAAAATTTAATCAACAATTTCTAAAAACGAACGAGAACACTTTTTATAGGGAATTTAGTAAATTTTCAAATGGTATCTTTTTACTTATCACGATTTCCCAACCGTTTTCTAGATATTTAAGAAATAACGTGAAAAACCCAAAACTCCACTTTTCTGTTACTATAATTTTTTTATCCCAACATTTTTCGTGGTCAACTCAGCGGTATCTCTGCTCTAACCCCATCACTCAACCATTGCTTAAGAAGGCTGCTAAAGACATACAGAAATAAATAAAAAAAAAAAAAAATCAGTCCAGTAACAGGCCACGAGGACCCTGAGGGACAGATCCTGTAGAGATATCTGATTCTTGACCATACGGCGCACTAGGGAGATAGTGTGGTCAGTACTATGCTCCGGCCTCCTGACTTTTCCCTTGCCGCTTCGACTGCTAGAGTCATTAGCACCAAGGTACCCACTATTAAATTAATTAAAGGCTGGGTTGGCCTAGGGACGGTCAGGGAGGCCGAATTCAACCTATGAACAAAGACACTAGAAGAAAAAATCTTAAGTGCTTGCTCGGGATTTGAACTCAGGTCCTCCAGCATATGAGTCCAGTGCTCTACCACTGAGCTAACCTCGCCCCTCATCACCTCTAAACCTAACCAAAATTTGTACTAGATTGGATGAAAGTCAAACGTGTTGAAAATTTGCAACCCAATTTTTTCCATCATATTTATATGTGCATACATAACATAGTTTGAAGAATCCATAAAAAGGTACACGTACTAACCTTATTAAGTCCCATCGCACAATACATCCATAGATGCTAACACCACGACTGCTTGAACCGCACTGGCTGCTGGTGACCACCGACACAGGAGTGGGGGCTAGTCCGAGTAACCTCTTTACCTCCTCCTCCAACAACAGGTCTCTCAGAGAAAGGTAGGGCTGTCTCTTCACTATCTCCTCTTCCTCCATCTTGCTTTATTATTCATATTGTAGGATAGGGATGCGATACTCCCACTACAGGGCGCATATACTTTATGGATTCAGGAAGTATAGGGTTGGTGCAAAACTATTGCTGGAAAAGTGCTTGCCAAGTAAACAAACAACACTGGGGAACAATTTTTAACATAATTTCTGTTAAGTTCGTTATTTCAAATGTTTTTAGGGTCCATTTAACAAGCTCATTTCAAAAGTGTAGTCAGTTTTAGAACCTTCCGCCGAAGGAAAGTACCTATTGAGGTTGCACTCGTGACGGAAGTTTTGAAAAATGTCTACGAATCTTTATGCATCCTACCTAGTAGACACTTAAAACGAACCCTCTTAAAATGTCTACATATATATATATATATATATATATATATATATATATATGTGTGTGTGTGTGTGTGTGTGTGTGTATATGCATCAGAAGATTTCCACCATATATTCGTACACTATCTGGTTTATTCAAAACTACGTGCAAAATACCTACCAAATATCAAACCACCCTCCGATACCGCTGATTTATACAGAATAATTAATTCTAACTCCAAATCTAATTACTTTAACTTATATAAATATATATCTAATCTAGTAACTCTGCGTTCTAAAAGTTTAAATGATTAAAATAAGCAACACTTTTCTCATAGTCATAGCATATGATTAATATTCTTATATACAGATCTTAGTTACTTAAAATGAAACACCTACATTTTAGGTTTGTATATGTATATTATTTTAATGCTCATTTGTATAATTACAAATTAGAAATACTGCCTTTGAATATGTGTGTGGATGTATGAGTGAATGCTTGTGGATTGTATATATGTATCAGTGTTGGGTATTATTCGAATAAAATATTATTCCAATGATCATTCAAATAAATTTTTAGTGAATGATGAATAATTCACTGAATTATCTTACTCACACGGTACATTATGAATTATTCACAGAATTATTCGTTATTCATTATTCATCATTCGTTATTATTTATTTCTAGTTGGTCATCAAATCAGTTATTATTTGCCAACAGCGGCCGTAATTATTGTTACATGTTTAACGAAATTCGGTATTCGATGTGGACATATTAATAGAAACACGTTTTGTAAAAATAAACTAAATCGGTGTATTAGGAGGGGGAGGGATAACCCGGACCCAAATTATTTGGGTTTGACGTAGCATTAGTGAATGTACAGTACAAGGATGGTTCTAGAATTTAGTCTTGTAGATCTGGAAGTCAAGGAAGGAAGGTCTCCACGGCATACCTTTTTGATCAGGACCAACTGAAGGCTTTACTAGAAGTCAACCCTAGGAAAACTACTCGGATTTATTACATTCCGATAGAAGTTGACAGTTTTTTCTTGTTTTTTTTTTTTTTTTTTTTCTTGTTTGTGTTAAACAGCGTATCAAAAACTAGCTATGAATGCCGGGCTATCTACAGGTTGCCAACCTTTTATAATGCCAACATCACGTGACCGGTCACCCATTCAGGTACTGACCACGTGGTGATCTAAGGGAACCGGTGTATTCATCGTGGCTATGGCCGTTGCCACTCAGCAGTTCTTCGCTATTTGGAACGACATGGTATGGAAAATTATGTTTGCATCAAGCCAATACATGTAAGCAAATCGGATTTACAAAATATTTATTAGTCCGAGTCACAGGAACTGCGTCATCTTATTGCGTATCAATTCATATCTCTAGTGCCATCAAATAATCATTTCACTGTTAAATGCAATTAAAAACAACAACCACTTAAAAAGTGAGGTAAACCGATTCAAAGGTCCTTTCAAAAGAACAAAAATAACAATTTCGAAGTTTTAAGCACTTTTACTTCCGCTTTCAGTTCCCATGATTTCCAATTGTTTTCGAGATACTTAGTAAAGTATATTTTAATCCTAGATCAGGTAAATGTCAAACATCTGGAAAAAATTTCAACTAAATTAATCGTTTCAGAATACCCAAACTGAACATTAGTTGAAAAAAGTAGCTGTATCTATTTTTCTCGTAAACGGTTACAGATATCGCTTAAAAAATTGTTTCATTCGTTTTCCTATCTAGAGAACCTTAAAAATGAGTACATACAAGCAAATAAATTAACGTAAGCGTTACTACTTTTTTGCTGGAATTTTGTTCCAAAAACCATTCTCCTCAAGAATGGGCTAAACTAAACGTAGAAATACAAAATATATAATCATTTTTTTTTTCTATTTTATGTTAGTAATGAACACCTGACACAATAATTAATTTTTCATTTAATGGTGTATAGAGAAAACCCATATAAAAGGATACCATATTTTAATGGTAATTATATTTAAAATAATATTTATAAAAATTGATAAATGCCACTTTAAATTATTAAAATACATCATAATTATTAGTTATATTAAAGTACTCTTGATAATTTGTAGATAAAAATGAGTTTTATTTAAAAGATTGTTATTTTAAGAATTTAAACATTTTTATTTTTTCGTGTTTAATGGCGCATCACCACTTGGGCTTTTAACGCCGGGCTATC
This sequence comes from Gonocerus acuteangulatus, assembly GCA_946811695.1. Lineage (NCBI taxonomy): Eukaryota > Metazoa > Arthropoda > Insecta > Hemiptera > Coreidae > Gonocerus > Gonocerus acuteangulatus. Next base: position 47,406,595 of record OX328131.1, read on the forward strand.
TATAGGTTGCCAACCTTTTATAATGCCAACAGCAACATTTTAAAAAATATGTATACAATATACAGGTATGCTAGAAGAGGGACAATAAGGTCCGAAACGTTGCAATAAGAATTAAATATAAAATTTAGAAGGTTCTAATCATCTTATTTTAATTCTATTCAAGATTATTATTAATCTTTCTTTTCTATTTTTCTGCATTATTTTAACCGTATTCTTTAGTAATCCAACATTCAATACAGGAATGTGCTTCGTTAAGCAGCTCCTGCGTGATGGATGCTATCCTCTCGCATTCCAACTAAGGGTTGACGACATAAGAGTAATCCATAATAAACACGAAAACAAGATAATAAAGTGCGTGTTTTTAAGGTGTATTACAAGTGTTAAACATGATGTTTGCAATAAACCCCTGTCAATAATTTTGCATGTCTTGTTAATAATAATATAAACAGTCCTTCGATATTGCAGAAAGTATAAACACGTTTTCTTCAAACATTTCCTCATCAGAATGCAAAATCAGCATTTAAGGAATTTTTAATCTTTTGGAAGAATGAAGTAATTGGTCTCAAGAAAACTACACAGCATTGAAGAGTAATTGTATTTTACTTTTTATGACTCCTTTCCTCCCAATAGAAACTAAAATACAATTAAATACATAAATAATATATGTGCGCTTCTGTAGGAAGGAAAGGTGCGCTTCTGTAGGAAGTAACGTGAGAATCATCTTCTCACTTGGGTCCGACTGTATATATATATATATATATATATATATATATACACATATAGGGGGCGAGGTTGGCTCAGTGGTTGAGCACTGGACTAATATGGTGGAGGACTTGAGTTCAAATCCCGAGCAAGCACTAAAGATTTTTATCTTCTAGTGTCTTCGTTCGTGGGTTGGATTCGGCCTCCCTGACCGTCTCTAGGCCGACCCAGCCTTTAATTAATTTACTAATACCTCTATAGTATCACCCCCTCAGGGCCCTCGTGGCCTGTTACGGGACTGATTGTATATATATATATATATATATATATATATATATATATATATATATATACATATATATATATATATATATATATATATATATATATATATATATACATATATATATATATATATATATATATATGTATACAAAATTTTTGATAGTCGATTTCCTTCTTTTGAACCGTAAAATTGGGTCACATTAGTAGAGCGTGGTGAATTTGGTAGAAAACTGTACTGCTTATATATTTGTCTGAGAGCGATCAGACAAATATTTCAGTATATATTATATATGTATATAAGGTATATATTTGTCTGTTCACGGTCTTTGGGTAAAGTTGGACCCTTTAGTATGAGTTAAATGAAAATATCCGAGCAGTATAGGTTTGTAGCAATTTCACCACACTGTACTAATTTGACCCTATTTACTGTATATGTTTGCCTAATATTGTTATTATTATTTTTTTCGTGATTGCATTGAACAGTAAAATGTGTACTTCCTTTTTTTAAATTATTCACCCCGCCCCCACCCCACAGTGGGACGAATGAGCAATCTAGGAGGAAAAAATTCTGTATTACTTAAATGGGCACGCCAACTAGATTCAAATGAACAATAACAACTTAAGATGAACTTATAACATGTTTGAAGGCGCTTTGCACTCAATGCGGAGTAAATACACATATTAACAAGTCAGCAGCTACACCTTTGTCATTGTTAAACAATAGACTTGAAATAAAAACACACAACTGACCCGATCCAGGCATGTAAAGGCAATGTACCAAATTTATAATATTTCTTTGGCGCGGTTCCTCCCTCCTCCTAAGGGGAGAAACACCGCTTATAAGGTTGACCTCATGACACTATCCAGAAATGGCAACTAGAAAGTTTTACGTTTCAGAACCAAAAGAACTAAAACATAATGGTGGTTCAAATTTATATATATATATATATATATATATATATATATATATATATATAAAACAAAATCAGTCCCGTAACAGGCCACAAGGGCCCAGAGGGGCAGATACTGTAGAGGTATCTGATTCTTGACCATACGGCACACTAGGGAGATAGTGTGGTCAATACTATGCTCCGGCCGCCTGATTTTCCCTTTGGCTGCTTCGACTGCTCGAGTCATTAGCACCCAAGGTACCCATTATTAATTAAATTAATTAAAGGCTGGGTGAGCCTAGGGACGATCTGGGACCCCAAATCCAACCCTCGAACGGCAGCACTAGAAGAAAAAATCTTTAGTGCGCGCTCGGGTTTTGAACCTGGTCCTCCAGTTCATTAGTCGAGTGCTCTACCACTGAGCTAACCTCGCCCCCTATATATATATATATATATATATATATATTGAGATATTTTCTACATGTTTTAATTTCATCTAAACTAAGATATTTAAAGTTTGGTTACATTTGGAGTTAAGGAAGTATTGGAGTAAGAAATATGTTTTTAATAGGCATGATAAGTTTTGTATCTCTTCGTAAAACTGTTGAAAAATAGTGGTAAGTGTAAGGCGACAATTCGAAACCTTACTAAATGTTCTATAAAAAAATGTTCTGAAGCAATTTTCGAGTCGGACTTTTTTTATTTAAGACAACAGAGGAAGATCGTTCATAGATATCTGAGTAGCTCTACAAGGTTTTGAATAATTTGTTTTTGAGCTGAAACAAGTCTCTGAGTTTTGAGGCTTAGAATGCTCTGGACGTTTATGGTTTCGAATGTTTCAGTAACGGACATACCACACGATGAAGGGAAACAATCACTCTTGGCTTTTGATACTTGGGAGGGGGAGAGGATGATTGGTAAATACAATGGCCTTTTCTTAGAGCTAGCTTTCGAGCTTTAATATAAGTATGATTTGTTAATTTGTAGTCTATCATGAAAGCAAGAGCCTCCTCGTTAGGAAAAATACACGTATGATTAGTTTCAATAAATCATTATCATTTGAATTGCAAATTAAGAGGGAGATTGAACTATTTCTCTGATAAGATTTAGCATCGAGTCTTCACCGAATTCCTAACAGATTCTTCTATGGCGAATGCTAATTCTTTCGTACTGCGAGACTTTATAATAACTTTAACTTTATTTAACTTTCCTCGGGCACAGCAGTCATCGAATCGTTTAATAGAGCAAAATGGCAAAATTTCTTGAAACAAGTATTCGAACATGAACATACTGTCTAGCCAATGATTATTTTCAATTATAAATCTGTCTGGATATCTTCCAGCCTCGTGCCATTTCATTTTCATTTTCGCAATTTTTTATTTTAAATGGGTCTTTAATGTAGCTGAAAACGTTGGAATAATATTTACTATCTCAAACGGATCCAAATATGGCAATATATATTGAATCTACATCCTTACAATTTCACCAAATACTAAATAGCTTCCCACGCGGAAATGGAATTTATTTTCCACAAAACACATAAGCAGACAAAAGCAGCTAAATGTTTCAATTTTCTCTCATATACCTTCTAAGTAACCTGTACAATAAAATTCACAGTGGTACTTTGAGGTACTTTTTAGTAAAAGTCCTTTTAAGTTTTAAAAATGCCTTATTTTAAAGCATGTTAAAAAAAATCATTATAATGGGTCAAATTATAAACTAATTATTTGGAGAATCACTTGATTGAATAACAGCAGTATATACTCACTAATAAAAAACTAAAAATGAAAAAAATATTTTATAGTGATGTACGGAGCTCAATTGAAAGATTGAATAGTTTAAACCAAATGTAACCCGTCGAATCAAATACTATTTACAGCGTGGTGTTTACTTTGGAATTCGCCTGCTAAAATCAAAACAACCTCGAATATGGTGCCAAGAACTACTGCCCTATACACTAAATACAACAGTTTCATCAATTTCGAACATGAATTTTTTCCGCCTAGATTGGTCATTCGTCCCACTGTGCACCCTCCTTATATAAGACACTTAAAACCTTGAATGGCATATAATATCTATATATATAAAAATCACGTGTCTGTCTGTTTGTCCGTTTGTCTGTTTGTCCGTATGTCTGTTTGTTCCTTATACAAATCTACACCATTTGACCGATTTTTACCAAACTTAGCACACAGGTAAGTCTTGATATGGGAAGAGTCATATGCATAAAGTAGGTCTAGCATGGCACACTGGGTAACAGCTAGTTAAACCTAAAAATAGCCCCACCCAGTTTTGGGAACCAGTAGGTGTGGCTTGTCCAATCCTGAGATTAGCAGAAAAAAGCTTTCCTAACTGGTAAAATAGCGTTAAAGATACTCGTTTCATTAACATCACTCCCTCATAAACCCGCATAGTTTTTATTTCGTAGCGGTCCATCTTATGACCTCTTTTCTTAAAGCCTTTTTCTCAGAGGAGTTAGTAGCTAAATATTTCTGTAGATGGTAGCTTGATTCCATATGGTGGCTTTCTTTGATGATGGCTCACAGCTAGCTGTATACCGGCACGGGGGCCACGCCAAGTTCCATGTCTCGTCGAAATAGCAAAAGAAATTCCGTAGATTTAATATACTAAATTTGATAATCGATTTGGAATTTAAATTTTGGAAATCAAAGCAGAATGAGAGAACGGTTAGTAAACGCCGGTTCTTTCATCTTTTCATTACAATTTAAATTTGGAACGGAACCCCTTCATTTAGTGTACAAAGGACCTTCCATGTACCTTTGTTTGAGACATATTATCACTTTCCAATTGAGGATACGTCTTTTTTATTTCGGGTCAATAGCAGGTTTAAGACGTGAACTCTTCCAAATTACAACTCAAATATTCCAACTCTGAAACTCTCCTAGATAGAAAACAATGTTATAAGGAAAAACGTAGGGTAATTTACAAACAAAACAAATTTACTTTTATTATAACCTCTTATTTACTAGATATCAACATTTTTGTAATGAAGCAAAATAATAGGAATACTTTGCTGAATACAACTTGTTTAGCAATCATTTTTAATGTATTTCTCTCTATATATATAAAAAACAAGTGTCTGTTTATGTGTTTGTCCGTTTTTTTGTTCCTTATACCACACCGTTTCACCGATTTTGAACAAATTTCGACACTGGTCGGTCTTGATCCGGTGAGTCTCGTAGGCTAGGTCAAAAACGTCTATCGCCTGTCTGTCTGTATGTTTTCCTTATACAAATCCACACCGCTTCACCGATTTTGACCAAACTTGGCACACAGGTAGGTCTTGATCCGGGGAGTGTCATAGGCTAGGTCAAAATCGTGTAGGACACAGTATGGAGGTCACGGGGTGGAAACTGTGAACCCGGACAGTTATAGATTTGCGTTATTAAATTTCAATATTGCTTATTTAGTTTCTAATTTATTTTTGCTCTTCTAGATGCAGAAAATAGGTGAAGCATGGCACGCTTGTTATTTAAAGTAATAGTACTGCGTTGCTCTTCATGTGCCGCACCACGCCCGTAATTGTGCAGTTTGCACATCTATCTCACTGATATACGCCAAATTCCAGTTATTGTCAGTAACAAAAATTTGGTCTCTACTAACCTACTCTCACATGATGACGAAACAAGGCATACCACGGTGTAGACAAGGTAATACGAATATATTAGCAGAATAATGTTTAAAGGACTGCAGAAAACGACGAAACTTGAACGTACTACATGAATAAATTGTTGACGGATGGTAGTTCAAACATAGACAATAGTCTATAGTTTCTACACAATACACATTTATGCGATCACATTTAGCACTAGTATTTCTAAAGTGACACAATTGAAAATAAAACTCAAATGAAAATGTGTCACTCTTGCCTATGTAGAAGGAATAGCATTAAGACGGGAAGAGTGACATTAGTGCCATCTGGTGTACAAGCTCTGAAGCTAGTTACATACAGCATTTCTTGTAGATCTGGATGGCCACTTTCTCGAGGTCCCACCCGTTTGTCTGAAACACCCTCCAATTCTTAGAAGAACCGGGAAAAACGAAAAACAGCGTTTTTCATCGAATTTTGGTTAAAAACGAAGTCTCTATTTACTTAATTACTAAGGCACGAAAATTTACAAGATATGCTCTATATATCTTTTGGGACAACAAAAAAAAGTTTAATTTTGTTGACGAATGTTATTAAATGAGGTAAAATATTCAAGATGGCGACCTGCTAATTGCAAAGAGGTAGTAAGAAGAGTAGAAAAGGCTAGTACATAGCTTTTTACCTCTAAGCTAGAAGGCTAACCTTCCAGCTAACCACACACAGCCTCTGCAATTCACGATTCGCTCGCAGTAGGAGTTATCATTTCATTTTCACCGAGAAAAGGGATAGTTTTCTCCCAGGGGCGATTTCATTATCACCAGCTTCAGGTCTTGGTGTTCGGCCTTCTTCCCAGCTCTCTCTTCGCTCCGAGTAGAGAATTACATCGTCAGAGAGTTGGCCGATTTTCTCGGGGGTGTAGGAGAAAAATAAATAACACAAATGTTCATGTAAAATAAAATTAAAAATATCTACATACATATTATACTATTTTTAATGACATAAGTAATAAAAAATTGAAAATATTTATAAGATGAATACTATTTCAGAAAATTGTTCCGAAAAAAATAAGCCAAGAATGGCTCCCTCACGGTAAAGCACATTTATTGGTTTTGACTCTACACAGGTTTTCACACGAAAAACCATTAGTTTTGGAAATAGACAAAAGTTTGAGTTGCTCTGCGTTATGATGAGATAGGAGGCTCATTCCTGCGCCCCTGAACTAGAAATAACTTGGAGAATACAGCCCTAAAGTTGTGACATCTCAATTCGGGACACCCCGTATACAGGGTGTCCCACATTGAGATGTCATAATTTTAAGGGTTTATCCTGCACCTCATTTGTAGTTCAGGGGCGCAGAAATGAGCGTCCTATCTCAACATACGCAGAGCAACTCAAACTTTTGTCTATTTTCAAAACTATTGGGTTTTCTTAAGAAAAACAGTATTTTCCGGATTTCTGGTCTATGTATCGTAAATGGCGACCACATTTTTAGAATCTACATTAAATTTCCATCTACACTATGAGCCATATAGAAGCATTATTTCCAAAATGTTCTTCTTTCATCTTTCACTCTTTCCAAGGTGTCCCCTAATCCTTAATCAGAGCAAAAAGTGTGTATACCTAATGTTGGAAGGATGGGAAACCACCATATTCCCGTGAAATTAAATAATTTGTTCGTAATGGCTTCTTCACACTAAAGCAAATGTATTGGTTTTGACATAGAAATCAGAAAAAAATAGACTTAAATAATTTTTGTTTTTGAAATAACAGGGCACCATTTTAAAGCCTATTAAATAAGGCAACTTTTGAGGCGGAGGAAAAACGCTAAGTCTACAAATAGCTGATTAAGAAAATATTGAATGAGTTAAGAAAACCCAAATAACAATAGTTAACATCTATATGGCTCTTAGTGTAGCTCCTAATTTACATGAAAACATTTCAATAACGGGTGTTTCTTATTGGAAATTTAATGTAGATTCTGAAAATGTGGTCGTCATTTACGATACGCAGACCAGGAATCCGGAAAATACTGTTTTTCATAAGGAAACCCAATAGTTTTGAAAATAGACAAAAGTTTGAATAGCTCTGCTACATGTTGAGATAGGGCGCCCATTTCTGCGTCCCTGAACTACAAATGAGGTGCAGAATAAACCCTTAAAGCTATGCCATCTCAATGTGGGACACCGTGTATATAGATACATGTGACGAGCACTGATAAAGGATAAATAATCGCCTCCCTTATTGATAACACCTCTATGGATCGCGACTCTTTGGGGCTTCTAGTGAGGTTACCAAGAAAGCCCGTGGAGTGATTGTCAGCGGCCAGTTTAGTGAAGATACAAAGAATGAATAAATAAACGCATGCGAACAGTAAATAGGTGCACCTTAGAATTAATGTAGTATGTAGATGCATGTTTAATTTATATTATTATTATTATTTGCTAGAATGAGAGCTATTATTTATTTATTTATTTATCCTTTGCTTGTAGAATGTAATGAATTGCTATTTAAACATTACTATTATTATCATTTGCACTTAAGTTTTATATAATTTTGTTATTCTTAAATAAATGCATGATCAGTAAATATTTACTGAGTGAAACCTTCTACCCGGCGTTTATAGGGATTGCCAAAGAGGTTAAATACATATTCAAATATCTACCACCCCTATTTTCGTCCGCTACTATTATATATTTTCCGGAGTCAACCTCATAGGAGTGTTTCCTCCCTATAGAGGGAATCACGCTAAACAGAACATTACTTCATCGTCCTGAAAAGACAACTATAGTAGCCAGCTAATGACCCATCCTTGAAAGCCCAATCTACCATTTATTGTTCTGTTTAATCAGCCTAAATTGATCTGAAATACACATCCATCTGTAGTAAGAGACAATCTTGGATAGATTCTATCATAGAAAAGCCAGACAGGGACAACACCCTCTGCCGGAAGAGACAGACAGTCTCACTAAATCATCCAGAGAACATCGCGTGACTTAGATTACGCTTTCTGTTTATTAGTCTTGCACGAAATCCCAACTCTATTCATTCAGGTTTCAACCTTTTCCTCCAACACTCACTTCTTATATGGTTCTTAGGTTAATATTCCATCTTGGTGTATATTGCATGATGTATTCCACTCTGAGGGGCAATAAAACACTCTACTTGGTGGTGCATAAACCCAGTTTATATCCCCTACTAGCATTATAATAGGGCGAGGTAGGCAGTAGAGCGCTCGGCTAATGTAGTCAGGTCAAAACTCCAGTGCATTAAGGATTATATATTCTAGTGTCGTTGTTCGAAGGTTGGATTCAGGGTCCCACATCGTCCCTAGGCTCACCTGTCCCTTAATTAATTAATTCATGTTCACCAGGAAAAGGATATATCTCCCTAGTGTGCCGTATAGTCAAGAATCATAAACCTCTACAGTATCTGCCCCTCAGGGCCCTCCAGGCCTCTTAAGGGATTGATTTACACACACATACATGTATGTGTATGTTTATGTATGATATATATAAATATAAATATAAATATAAATATATATATATATATATATATATATATATATATATATATATATATATATATATATATATATATATATATATATATATATATTGATTGACTAATTGATTAAGTATATTTACTTTTTTAGATATATATGGCGTTGGTCAAAAAAATCCTATGTAATGTACTGTATAACATAGTCTTCTTTTTCGTACAAGGCCACCGCGCCAGAGCGCGAACGCCAGCGCGGCGTTTTTGTGACACTTTTTTATAACGTTATTTTGTAACTTTTTCTTTTTCAGTTTAGTAATCGCTAAAGTATATTTATGGTAAGGTTTAGTTTTTCTAACTATTCCAAGTTCTAGATTGTTAGTATTCCATATCCTTCAAATCCCCCAAGCCCCCTACCGATTTTTTTCGTGACGTTGAGAGCTATCTCCTTGTTTACACCTAATTATTCCTACTGCAGAGATATTATGCGAGTACACTCGGTTTCCTGGTTTCCAGTCTCATGGAAACCTACTATCAGCTGCTTTTGTTCTACATCCCCCCCCCCCCCGCATTTCCGCTAGCGAACTTTCCATTTCAATCACTGTCGTTTGTCCTTTGTTTTTCCTACATCCGCTATCACAAGGTTCCGCTGCTTCCGGAATGCAATTCGCCAATGTTTTAGCGGGTTTCATCCGTTGTTCCATAGGGATGAATCCCGGTTATCATTTTGACCTTACGACGCAATCCAGATGTGCCGACTAGAACTTTTAACGTTTCAGGAACCACATCATGAAAAGAACGGTGGTATATATATATATATATATATATATATATATATATATATATATATATATCAAAATAGGAAAACCAACAACTCTAGGTTTCCGCCACAAATGATTTATTTTATTTACCATAACATGCTTTCGGAGTCTACAGCGCCATCATCAGTGCTTCTAGTTCCTTACTGCTACCCGTGAACTCATCAGTACAATATGAATACTAGCTTAACAGTGGCTTGATAATGATGTACTCACGTCGAAAGCACTCGTACAAAGTACTCTCACCGATCCCAGTGACGATGGACTCTACCTACAGGAATGACAACAATACTTCTACTGGCGGACCTAACACTTTAGATTATCTTACGATTTTGGGTTACTTGGGTTCCAGGTACAAGTTTTATAGGTCACTAGCTGACTACCCGTGCTTCGTCACGGCAGATAAGTAGTTATTTTATTGCGTTAAATAATGTATCATCAAAATTAACGCTACTATATAATGTTGTGCAGTTTATTATTGCACGGTTCCTATCATACTATACGTTATTCATCAATTGATAAGTAATCAAAGTATAATGTTTCTTGCTATTGGGGCGCTACGGACCAGTGTCAACAAACAGATAACCTAGGAACAGAAACAGTTCAAGATGACGATGTTCCTGTAAGTCGGGCTTTCTTTCTTTATCTGCTAAATAGGATAGATGAAAATTTGAAGAAGTCTTTCAAAAACATCTTTCGTGAGTGCAACCTCAATAAGTACATTCCTTCTGAATGTGCTAAACACTATTAACTACCAAACCTTAATAATATAAATTAATGTTAGTATTATACAGGACATTGTAATTACAATGATATTCCTTGTATCACATTAGCATTTATCATGTAACATTTCGAAGAAAAACGATGTTTTAGGATCAAAATGAACAGCCAATCGAAAATGGCCAACTCAAAGTGGAAATTATGCACTCCTTATCCGCAAATTTCTAAGGAAAAGGCTAATAAAATCATGTTTCTCATTTAATTAACTTCTATTACAGAAATATTGATTTTACTGATAAATGCATTAAAAAACAAAACAAACCAAAAAAGTCCGACTCGCAGGAACTGCGCCATCTTAGCGCGGTTACGTACATCTCGAAGAAATGAAATAGATTAGCATCACAAATCACAGGAAACTGTCAGTAGCCAACTTACACAGAAGCGGATAATTCTTAATCTGTATAAGTCAATACAATTATGTACTGAAAACGTACTTACTCTTTGACTACTGCTGAGAAGGCTCTATCCTAAACAACCAAAAATTCGTTGTCATTTTAAGTATCTTGTTTTACTAGCAAATTCGTTTTACTGTTATAATCAACTGTAAATATGTGCTTCATGGCGAATAAAATTCCATTCTGTCGTGGGTTAAATCTTTCTATAAAATAAGAAATAACGATAACATCAGTTGGAGGCTATGAGAAGGTTATCTAGACAGGAGAATACAAAACATACTATGCATACGTCATCACGATTAGCCACAGCCTTCTTGATTACCACAGCCACTCCAAACTTATTACCATTACCTTTTACCGATTCTTAGCTTATTTTACTACAATACTAATTTTACTGATAAATGCAATTTAAAACAAAAAACAACCAATTAAAAAGTGAGATAAACAAAGAGAAAAACCCTTTCAAAACAACAAAACAAACACTTTTGTAGTTTTAAGCGCTTATATCTCTGATTGACGTTGTCCCATCGAAAATTGCTTAGGAACGTTTTTTGTAGAGAATTTAGTAAGCATTCGAATGGTCACCTTCCACTTAGCACGATTTCCCAACCGTTATCGAGATATTTACGAAAAATGTATGAAGATCCGAAAACGTTTCATGTCTATTAATAAAATATCTTTTTTCGCATACTTCCTTAACTCCAAATATAAACAAAATTTAACGATCATAGTTGGGATTAATTTCCAAGTTGTAGAAAATATTTCAATTGAATCCCGCGATTTTAAGCACTCACAAAAATATAATGACTTACAAAAACATTGATTCCGCTTTTCTCAGGAACGGTTACAGATATCGCCTTAAAAATGGTTTCATTCGTTTTCTTATGTCAAGAAACGTATAAAACAAGTACCTGCAAGCATATAAACTCAAAAACGTAAGCGTTACGATTTTTTTTGCGCGAATTTCGCCCCAAACACTATTTTCTAGTAGGCGGATTCTGCTGGTTAACGAACTTGACCTTTCAAATTAGACGACAGATTTTTATACCAAATTTCGTTAAAATCGGACCATTTTTGAGCTTGCTAGAGCGCGAACAGACAAGCATATATATATATATATATATATATATATATATATATATATATATATATATATACAAATTTGGGCCACCTATATTTTCGTGATCTATAGGATCTGAAACGTGAAAGTTTCTAGTCGGCACTTCCAGATTGCGTCATGAGGTCAACCTCATAAGCGGGTTCTCCCTATGGAGATAGGGAGTAACCGCGCTAAAACAACGAAAAAGTCCGACTCGCAGGAACTGCGTCATCTTAGCGCGGTTCCAGTTCATATTTTTTTTTTTTTTTTTTTTTTTTTTTTTTTTACGGCGCATCTACATCTAGGTCATTAGCGCCGACATCCAGGGTGTAGCGAGGAATTTTACCAGCGAGCCGTGGGATGATAAAATTCCTGCCGGAGGTTGGGAATCGAACCCACCATCTCCCGCTTATGAATCCAAGGCGCTAGCCATTAGACCACGGGAGACCCCGGTTCTTATTCATATCCCTATTCTCATTTGAAAAGCATAGAATAGAAACAGATAATATTTTCCTCGGCCTTTGTTCAAAGGGTTTTATGGCTATACCTGGGGTTAGGGTCGGGTCTGCAAGACCCTAGAAACCTCTTCTAGCGATACTTCATTTCATACGTTTCAATGAATAGGAAAATATCAAAAATTTTCACATATTCCTGTGTTCTTTTACTATAGTAATAATTCTACAGATAAAATCAATTAAAAAATAAAATAAAAAAACCAACAGCATAAAGGCAATTGAAAATATTCAAAAGACGTCATCGAATCTTTTTCTCTTGGCAAGCTATGTTTCTAACAATGAATTGTTTTTCTTATTTTGCCTAATCTGTTTTATTGTAAAATACATTATCCAAACATAAGCAATTAAAAAATAACAAGGAATAAAAACAGACAAAAAGAACAGTTCGAATAAGCAAAATCCATTACTTTAATGTTTTAAGCACTTATTTCTCCGATTGACATCGCCTAATCAAAACTTTCATCAGAACCTTTTTTGTAGAGCATTTAGTAAGCTTTCTAATGGTATTCTTTCGTTTGCCAAGATTCTCAACCTTTTTCGAGATATTAAGGAAAATATACAGAGTTACCAAAACTTTTTATCTCTGTTAATAAAATATTTTATTCTAACCCTTCCTTAACTCCAAACGTAACCAAAATTTCAACATATTAGTTTTAATGATAGTAAAACATGCAGAAAATGTTTCAACTGAATCCCATGGTTCTAAGTACCCAAACCAAAAACGGTATTCAAAAAGTATTTTTCCAATTTTCTCAAAAACGGTTAAAGCTATCGCCTTGAAAATGGTTTCATTCGTTTTACTAGCCAAGGAAGCCTATAAAACGAGTACTTACAAGCTTATGAACTCAAAAACGTAAGCGTTACGATTTTTTTTGCGCGAATTTCGCCCCAAACGCCATCTTCCAGTGGGCGGATTTTGCTGGTTAACGAACTTGACCTTTCAAATTGGACGACAGATTTTTGTACCAAATTTCATCTAAATCGGACCATCAGGGAAGCCAGAAATCCGCGAACAGACAAATATATATATATATATATATATATATATATATATATATATAAATATATACATATATATATATATATATATATATATATATATATACAAATTTTAACCACCGTTATTTTCGGTCTCTAGGGGTTCTGAAACGCGAAATTTTCTAGTCGGCACTTCCGGATTGTTTCATTGTATCAACCTTATAAGCGGGGTTCCTCCCTATGGGGGAGGGAGGAACCGCGCTAAAAACTGAAAAAACAGTTAAAAAAAATTCCGACTCGCAGGAACTGCGTCATCTTAGCGCGGTTCCGTTTTTATCCCTAGTGTCGTTAGTAAAGGAATAGAATCTTAGCGGTTAAAATTTCACGTTATCATGCTTCCAGATTCATTTTTACAGATAGACAATTTAGCCTTAACCGTAAAGAGATCCGTAAGACCTACGTATTGTGCCGCCCGACGTGGCTGACTGTTATATCTACAGAAACGTGTTAGAAATGAACTTTAAAAAAAGTCCGACTCGCAAGAACTGCGTCATCTTAGCGCGGTTCCGTTTTTATCCATAGTGTCGTTAGTAAAGGAATAGAAACAGTTATTGGTAGAGTTTGATCTTTCGTTAAAAACATAAAATAAAATCTCTGAATGAAGGAAGCTTAAGGCTCCACAACAGGAAACTGAAATAATTCTAAGCGGAAATGACTCACTGTAGTATCAACGTTCGCTCTAGAAAAACTCTATTTATATATTTATTTAAATGTTAACGTCCATTATTATTAACTACGAATTTTAGGATGGGTTATCTATAGGTTACCGCTCTTTTCTAGCCAGGATAGAGGTGATGCCTGTTCTTTTTTCTAAAGAAAAGCCACCAACCGTGAGTGTTAAGTGCTCACGTCTTAACACTCACGGCCACCGGGCTTCCGAAAACATTATTACACATAAGTTTCACATTTTATTGCCTCCTTTTACTAACATACTAATTTTACTGCAAAGTATCGAAAGTGAAAAAAAAAAAAAAAAATCATTTTCAATCTATACTGATTGCTGTTGTACAGCAAACTCTCGAATCTAAGTTGACTCAATGAAAGGGAAAGTAACCACTGTCTAAAGGTAGAATCTATGGACTATTTACTCTACAAAAGCAAAGTAATGAATAAAAATTGTTTCACACTGGAACGTGGAGATTTTCAGATTCGATACTTTGCATTTGTATCGGCGACATATTTGTATACGTATGTATATATATTTTTAGACTTTGTATTATTGCCAGTGATCCTTATGTTTTGAGCGTTGCGTTACCCCGTACCATGTTGATGTTAGATAGAGAACCTTGCCCAGTTACTCAGCTTCTACTAGTTGTATCTCCTGAAGTTATTGACCTGAGACAAAGGTTATTAGGAAGGCCTCATTTGGAAGAAGCCGAGACTCTACAGAGCATCGTCAGCTTCTGTAATGATCCGGCGATGGTAGCTGAGGTTATCCTGGAAGTACGGGTGGGTAACAGCAACCGCTAAACCGTTACCTTCCTTTTACATCGGGCTTGAAGGAACTGGAGGAAATGGCTGAGAAATACATGTTCCACTGTCCCGTAACAGGCCACAGGGGTCTAGAGGGACAGATACTGTAGAGGTATCTCATTCTTGACCATACGGCACACTAGGGAGATATTGTGGTCAGTACTATGCTTTCACTTTGCAGGTACCCATTAATTAATTAATTAAAGGCTGGGTGAGCCTGGGGACGATCTAGGACCCAAATCCAACCCTCCAACAACGACACTAGTAGATAAAATCTTTAGTACTATGCTCGGGTTGCGAACCTGGCTCCTCCAGTTCCTTAGTCGGGTTCTCTAGCCACTGAGCTAACCTCAGCTCCTGTTCCACTGTAAACTTATTTATAAATTGTAAACAGTAAAATATGTCAATTCTTTTTGCCAATGGTTTGTACCCTCAGGATTGGCGATAAGTAATTCCTAATATATACAACAGGATCTGTTCTTCCATTTAGGCCTGGCCCTTGTAGGGTCTGCCGGAGGACTGTAGATACTGAGGTTGTACTACTTAAAGAATTTTCAAAAAATGTCTTCAAATATTTATAGAACCTACATATTAAGGTCTGTTCAAATATAACTTAATTGCCTTCCACACTCCCTACTGAGCTATTTACAAACCTGAATAAACTGTAAACAATATTCTAACCTACTTTCTTTAATCTGAAATATCTACATTTAATTTCATATCCCGAGGAATTTTTTTAACTGTTTATTCATGTACTAAGATAAATATATATATATATATATATATATATATATATATATATCACTTTATATTAAAAGATAACAACAAATAAATGGCGCTAATGGCCAAGTTGTAGATGCGCCGTAAAAAAAAAAAAAAAAAAAAAAAAAAAAAAAAAAAAAAAAAAATTATAATGTTAACAGAAGGAATTTTTCTCGCAATTTAGGCAACGCCTTTTCCTTCCAACTAAACCACTTATTTGAACAGTCTATAGTTTAAATTTTTTTGAGTCTTAGCTTTGGCTAAGTATTGATTGGCATTAAAAACTATCTCCCTTGCCTGACCTCACAAAGCCTTCTCTGGTCTTCAAAGAGACATAATCAGTTTCTATTGTGTTAAAGGAAAAGTTTTGCTTATTTAACGGGTTTTCAAAGGTCCGAACAGGAAGGGAAATTTTCTCCTCACAAGTTTACGCATGTGGAATTGAGTTATTCAGTGTTCTTCTTCAATAATAATGGATGTTTATATTTAAATAAATTAACGGGGGTCATTTACGGTACTTGATAGACATTTTTCATAAATTATTTTAGTAGTAGAACCTATATCTGAATTTCTTCTGAAAATGCTAATAAACATGAAGAATACCGTCAAACTGACCAACACTGAATCCTGCTTGGTCATTGAGTTCCTTCCTCCTTGAACAGGACTTGACCAAGTGTGACCAATCCAATTCCCTTTCATCCGTCGACCCAAGCCTATTTTCAGGAGAACACCGATCAAGCCAACAGCTGTCAGTAGTGAAGGCTTTACTCTAGGCTTTTCAGACGTCTTTTCATTCATTCATAATACAGCAATGAATGGAAGTCATTCAAAACTTTTAGATTCGAAATGTGGGTCTGCTATCGTATGATACCAGAACAATTCCTTCAGCCGGTCTGCTGTCGAGGCGTATTAGACACTTAACTAAATTGTAATTAATCCACTAAACGTACATCATTTCAAAAGTTTCTTAACTTATTTATCTTTCAGCGTGTTTCCTCCATAGGGAATTTGTATTTGAATATGTATATATATATATATATATTTGTCTGTTCGCGGTCCTAACGGTTCAAAAAAGGTCCAATTTTGAAGAAATTTCGTACAAAAATCTTTCGTCTAATTTGAAAGGTCAAGTTCGTTAATATCGTAACGCTTACGTTTTCGAGTTCATATGCTTACAGGTACTCGTTTTATAGGCTTCTTAACGTAGAAATGAAACCATTTTTAAAGCGATATCTGTATCCGTTTTTGAAAAACATTGAAACACCTACTTTTCCAAACTAATTTTCATGTTTTCAGAATCGATTAACTGAGTTAAAACTTGTTCCAGACGTTTGATATTTAGGTATCTAAGAGCTCGCACACGTAGCGACTTGCTCATTAGTATTTTAATAAAATATGGTATGAAAATGAGAAACGTATTGGTAATAGTGTTTCCCATGGTGAACGTTGAGAAGGTGGGGGGAGTCATGTCCGTTTAGGATACTATCAGTTTCCTCTTGTGGCGCCTTGAATCTTCCTTCCCTTTGAGATGTCATTTTATGTTTTTCCCGAAAGATCAAAACCTACCAATAACTGCTTCTATTACTTTACTAATAGCACTAGAGATAAGAACGGAACCGCGCTAAGACGACGCAGTTCCTGTGAGTCGGACTTTTTTTTTATACATTCGCCGAAACAAGTATACAAAAGGAAGATTTGGGCCCTGATGGAAATGTGTTTCCTAAGCCATCGGTCCTGAAAGTGTTAATAACCCCTGAAATGAGAGTATTATAGAATGTCGTACTATTCGAGCAGAGCTGCTTAGTGAACATGGCTGAGACGAGAACTGCACGCGAGCAGAAACCAATTACCCAAGTAGAACTATGAATGATTTAATGAAGTCACAGTTCCTTTCACTTGGACACGAATCACGCAGGAATACATGACGCTATCCATCGTCACGCTTCCCGTAGGTAGATCACTTGCAAATATAGGATGGCTTTTTTACATTACACTTCCGGGATCCGAACTAAAATACACTACATTAATATTACCTTCCTCTTCTGCTGAATTCCCTGCTTTATAGATAAGATTGCGTCGTTCTCTAGACCAGATGTTCTTCTCATCATCACAGATGGATCAACAACGGAAGAAGGAACAGGTTCATTTGCAGTCATTCATGCAAACCCTATATTTCAAGAAGATGACCCCTTATCTCAATATATATATATATACAATCAGTCCCGTAACAGGCCACGAGGGCCCTGAGGGGGTGATACTATAGAGGTATTAGTAAATTAATTAAAGGCTGGGTCGGCCTAGAGACGGTCAGGGAGGCCGAATCCAACCCACGAACGAAGACACTAGAAGATAAAAATCTTTAGTGCTTGCTCGGGATTTGAACTCAGGTCCTCCACCATATTAGTCCAGTGCTCAACCACTGAGCCAACCTCGCCCCCTATATGCATATATACAGGGTGTCCCGTAAATGTCTAGTCATATTGTGAGGGGAGATAGAGGACCTTTAGGGGAACAAAAATGTTCTATGACGATTTCCCGAATTCTCGCCCATAAGGGAGAAAACGTCGTTTTATTGTTTTTTCGAGACAAACGTGGTTTTTTGAAGAATAATCGTTGTAGCTCCGTCCTAGGTGGTACTACTAGAAAGGGGGTGAAACCTATCGAAAGCTGAGTAAATTTACTATAAGACTAGTTGAATGTAAACGTAAAAATGAATGAATGTAAGTATGTATATCTTACCAAAAGAAAGCTATTCTAAATTTCCTGACATTTTATTGATATTTCTTTCCAGCGTTACTCCTCAATAGGCAGGATCTGTGATTTCCGGCTTTTAGAAAAACTTCCTCATTTAAGCAGCTTTCCATTCATGTATCACAACCCTGTGTTATTGAAGTATTTGAACGGTTTAAGAACAAAATTTTTTTAAAAAACATGGATCTGTGAAAATAAAATTATATGTTTTTCTTCAGTTTATTCAAAAAGCTGAAGAGAAATATTTATTTTTATAAATGTTTACATAATAATAAATAAATATTTACTTAAAACAATAAAAAAAAATTACTTCCTCGAATGTAAAAAAAATTCCTAAAACAGTAAATAAATAAAATACACATTTATTTTGAATTTATTAATTCAGGTAACTAATACTGGGTCCAGGAGGCGGCCATTAAGGAACCCCAACCATACATTAACCTCAAAAATTATTATTTTTACCTAGATCACGCATTTGAACACATTTTTACAGGACTATGTATGTCTTATTTATGAGGGATAGAATTTTTAATTACCACAACAACAACGCATGGGCTCACGAGAATCCCAGTGAGTTCCACAAGCATAGCCATCAGTATCAATTCAAGGTAAAGCATTTGTTTTAAAAAATATAAATACCTGTAAAAATGTGTTCAAATGCGTGATCTAGGTAAAAATAGTAATTTTTGAGGTTAATTTATGGTTGGGGTTCATTAATGGCCAACTCCAAGACCCAGTATTAGTTACCTGAATTAATAAATTCAAAATAAATGTGTATTTTATTTATTTACTGTTTTAGGAATTTTTTTTTATATTCGTGGAAGTAATTTTTTTTATTGTTATAAGTAAATATTTACTTAATATTTATGTAAACATTTATAAAAATAAATATTTCTCTTCAGATTTTTGAATAAACTGAAGAAAAAAATATAATTTTCTTTTCACAGATCCATGTTTTTTTTTTAAACTTTTGTTCTTAAACCGTTCAATTACTTCAATAACACAGGGTTGTGATACATGAATGGAAAGCTGGTTAAATGAGAAAGTTTTTCTAAAACCCGGAAATCACAGACCCCGCCCATTGAGGAGTAACGCTGGAAAGAAATATCAATAAAATGTCAGGAAATTTAGAATAGCTTTCTTTTGGTAAGATATACATACTTACATTCATTCATTTTTACGTTTACTCCCAACTAGTCTTATAGTAAATTTACTCAGCTTTCGATAGGTTTCACCCCCTTTCTAGTAGTACCACCTAGGACGGAGCTACAACGATTATTCTTCTAAAATCCACGTTTGTCTCGAAAAAACAATAAAACGGCGTTTTCTCCCTTAGGGGCGAGAATTCGGGAAATTGTCATAGAACATTTTTTGTTCCCCTAAGGGTCCTCTATCACCCCTCACAATATGACTAGACATTTACGGGACACCCTGTATATATATATATATATATATATATATATATATATATATATATATATATATATATATATATAGTCGGACCCAAGTGAGAAGATGATTCTCACGTTACCTACAGAAGCGCTCCTATTGACTATTTTCCGAATACCCACCGTTTCAATCGAATCGGCTCTTTCCTTTTTCTTGAGTAATTTTCAATTTCTCGTTTAATGAGAAATTGATATCTGAGAAATATTTGTTTCGATGAAATCCATAACTAGTTTTTATCAGAGAAATGATTTATTATTCAATAAAAATCACTTATCTCAACTCCAGAAGCCAACGGTCACAGAGACTTTGAATATACCGGGTCGATTAGGTGACCCAAGTAACGTCAGGTGGGGCCAGAACTACGCATGGGCGTATATAAGGGGCGTATATACGCCCATGTACAGAATTAACCCTCAACTGGTAACATGAAAATTTTGTACGTCATAGGTAACATGCGTCTGTGAGACGTATGCATGTTTTTGGGGGCGAATATTTTAAATGAAACTGTAAATAATGAAGGTATAGTTTATTAAAATAATTTAAACAAAAATGTTTCGTCGTTACATATAAAATTCGGGTCTAAAATCCGAAAAAAAAATCATCACGCTAAGAGGTTAAGTTTTGCATATTTTTGTTGAACACTAGTCAAAATGGATTCAACATTTTATGCGTTTGTAAGATGTTTGTCTTTTCTTTGAATATGAACTTTAGCGGTTTGCTGTCTTCTTTTGAAAATTATCAAAAATTTCCTGAAGGCCGATAACTATCTCGTCAGGTTTTCTACGCCCAAGAATACCTCGTCCCATTTCCGACGCGTCATCTTGAATGTTTAACAAGTAACAAACAAAGTCATTTTTATCAAACTGTTTGTTAGTAAATTAATGTAACCATAATTTGCCATTACAGGTGTCCCGTCATAGCTAGCGAATTTACAGACCTGATCGCAATCATATAGTAAAATATTGTCACCGTCCACCGTCTCGATCTCTCCTCGATGAATAATTGGCAATGATTTCATCTAAAGTATCAATGCCTAATTTTGTTGAGTTATAAAATTTCCAGTTTATTGTTCGAAAGATCCGTGAATTTTGAGCCGTGTTGCTCGATTAATATGCTTTGTTTTTAGCAAACGAAAGAAGCGTCATATTTTGTAAGCTTGAACTCAATATTTTTTTCATATTGTAAAAATTTAGGTGGGACTTAACTTTTATTGTTTCTTATAGTGCCAACGTACTTTAATTGCCAACGTTAATTTATTTTCTTCAATTCTTTTACAAAAAAAAAAACCATTGTCAACAGTAAAGTTGGGAATGGAACGTGGAATTGATTTCGGAATAAAATATAATTAGAAATACAGAGCATACTTCTGTAAATAAATCGTTACAAGTAATACACGTCTGTGAGATGAACATAAAAATGTGCTCTATTAGTAACATGCGTCTCCTGGACGCTGTACTTTTTAATTAGAGCCTTCCTAGTAACACAAAATACCATTGGTCCGCTTAAAATTTTACTAGCGTGTTTCACATTATCTAAAGAGAGCATACACTGGAGGTTTAATTTTACAAATGGTTGTAAGCACCACAATGCGGTAAAATACTCTACCTAGACGTCTCTCAGACGTCTAGGTAGAGATTAAACATTTTCTGATTCTCATACAGGATATTGCTCATTTACCAATATAGTGTAAACGAAAACCAATTTCCTTTACCATTTTATGTACAATCTGATTAATATTTTATGTAACTAGTGATTTTATGTAATTGTTAATTATTCTAGATGAAGTAGTAACCTAAATATAGAGTATATGTAATTAACTATTATCTATGATTTCCATTCACCGGTTGATATAACCAGGTCATAAGAAACAGCCAGTACATTGCCTGCTATCTAGGCCGAATACTGCAAGTATGTTTGTTATTTAGGTGTTTACGCAAGTATCAGATCAGCTATGCTAGGCGTAAACCGTTAATACAAACCACTCTATTGGTTTAGTTCTTATGTCGGGTAGCTATGGTTGGGATTAAATATACCGCAAGACCGCAACAAACATTTAGAATGTTACAGAACGGGTACAGATATCTGTGCCTTATGGATTGGGTAATTTATTAAACCTAGATTTGGGGCGTTTATTATCAAAACCAGCTAAATCCATTACACATTCAAGTTTCCGGAATACATTTAGTTTTATTTTAACAAACATGGATGTATGATTAAAAATCGTTATTCTAATTGAAATTATCGGTACTCACTAATTATTTAAATTTAATATTAATAGAGCTGTCATTGTAATTATTGTTTATTCTCAATTTGGTGCCATTTATTAGACTTTAAAATCAAAAAGTTGGGTTGATTAATTATTTTATCATATTGATGTTGACTTCCATCTATCACATTCTGGACAAAAATTATATGTCCATACCGTCCGTAATTTGAATAAAACTGTTCTCGTTGAACAGCGAAGTTAAGCAACGTCAGGCGTGGCCAGTACCTGAATGGGTGACCGATCAAGTGCTGTTGGCATTATAAAAGGTTCGTTACCTGGCGTTAATAGCCCTAATGTTGATACGCCGTTTAAACCCTACTGCTCAAATTCAGGAAGATAAATATGCTTTAGGTCCACCCGACAAACCTGTGTAATGTACTGTATAACATACAGTCTTCTTTTTCGTACATGGCTACCGCACATGCGCGAACGCCAGTGGACACTTTTTTATAATGTTTTTTTTTTCAGTTTAGTCATCGCTACAGAATATTTA
Source organism: Gonocerus acuteangulatus (assembly GCA_946811695.1). Lineage (NCBI taxonomy): Eukaryota > Metazoa > Arthropoda > Insecta > Hemiptera > Coreidae > Gonocerus > Gonocerus acuteangulatus. The sequence continues at coordinate 47,429,416 of OX328131.1, forward strand.
TGCTAAAATGGGGGTTACTCCTGACCTAAATTACTACTTTGTGCTTACCTGTAGTAATTTATGTTGTATTGTAACGGTTTACGTTGTGGGTTCCTGCATTGCTAAGATTTTGGAAAGCTCTCTTTATATCATGTGGACGCTTTTATTATTCATCAAGATTAATAAACAAAAATATTTGTTTTTCTTTATTAATTAATTAGTGTACAGAGCATTCTCGAAGAAAATTAATTAAAAAATTAATAATTGAGTTAGGAGTGCGGAGGTCTTGTCCTAGAGGTTTGTCTGTATCCTTTGACTTTAGTCAACAAGGTCAAAGCTACACATTCCGATTACTAATGTGTTAATACTGAGCTTGAGACGGTATAGAACCACGGACACATGCCATATAGATGGTATTCGCTTTCAATTCCGGAGCATACATTAGCAGAGCGGAAACACCTCCAAAAGTCAAGGGTGTGTGTGTTCTCTTGATGGTGTAGAGTTCCGTATACTCCCTGTCAGGGTTTGTGGCGAGGAAGTAGAAGTCAGCATGTACCGCAAGATGTAGAAGAGGTTCCGTTCCTTTCAAACAGAAGGAGCAATTTTCTGTAGAGTACATGACCTTACAAAAAGGTGCCGACAGATTCAGTAGAAAGAAAATAGGAAAAGACTCCGCTAAAGTCTTTTGTAATTTTCTGGAAGTAAGTACTAAGGATAGAATTAGATGTTGTGAAGAACAAATATTTTTAGGATTGTTATATATATATATATATTGATGAGCGGGTCACAACAGATATAACTACTAAACGGTTGTAGATATCAAAATTATCCAAAGGAGCAAAACGTTGAGATCTATAAAATGATGACTTTGAAAATGAGAAAATCTCTCTTCTAAGGGCTCAAATAGGCCTTCGAAGGGAAGGGTTTTCTCTTTACCCATATTTTGCATTCGATTTTTGTAATGTACTAACAAAATAAGGAAGAACTGTGCAAACGGGGTTTCGATGCGTCAAGTAGTTCTCTGTAGAAATACGTATACGTATTCCTCATTTGAAACTCGGTAAAAAATGCATTTTATTTTATTCGAGTAGTATTTTTGTTGGGGGCGAGGTAATTCAGCATAGGAAAATTTGTTCAACGTTCAACTAAACTATTCCTTTTAGTGTAAACTAAAAAAGAAAGTAAATCAAAATTGGGGCTTTTAGCAAATGTGTCATTTGATATTAAAAAAAAAAATTTATAGAAAAAAAAGTAAAAAGTTAAATAACTACAACTGAAAAAATTGTTGATATCTCCACCCGTTTAGTGGTTATTTCCGTTGTGGCCCGCATATCTGGGCCACCCTGTGTACATACGTGTGTGTGTGTGTAAAGTTGTATCATCTCTCTAGGTAAAATTATGTCATTTGTAAAGCACTAAAAAAAAAATAGGAGTTAAAAATTGCGTTAAGTTAACTGAAAGACACGTTGTTTATGCATACATATAAAGCGAATTGGCAAGAAACAGCTAATTGATCTCTTATTGAGTTAGTACATACATATGTACATCTTACTGTTCAGTAACAGTAACATGATCTCCAATATTTTTTTAGTGCGGTTCCTCCCTCCCTCTATAGGGAGGAAACCCACTTATAAGGTTGACCTCATGATGCAATGTAGAAGTACCGACTTTCAATATAAAATAAAGTTATTAAAAAACATTTCAACGGCTAATATATTTAAAATATATTTGAATCGTATTAATTGAATATTGCTTATTCATCTTGTATTTATTCATTCGTTATATAATTGTATGTAAAACATATTTTAGATTTTTAACTCTGAATCCATCCACGAAAATAGAACGTTTTTTATATAATGGGATGAAGTGAAGCAGGAAAAGTATCAGGAATCAAGTGGTTTTGGACTGCAGTTAGTAGATTACAGGAGAATGTGTTGTATTTGGTGCTAGAAAAGTGTTAGTGTACATATTGCTTTCCGAGCTGGGAAGTACAGCGTATCTTTGGATGTTTGCAACACTACGGGACGTCAAACAACATAATCTCTTCATCAGACCATACAACATACAAGGTGTTAGGGCAGAATAGATCCATGATACCACCAGGTTAGTACCTGTATTCCAGGTCAGTTAGAAGAAATGGATTTATTATGTAAGTTTAGGATGGCACATAATAAAAACATCTTTAGGTTTTTCTCATTTCTTACAAACATCCAAACAATTTTGGGAGTTTATTTCAAGAATCGGTGAATCAGCTCAAATCAACACACTTAATCAAGAATCAGATATAGTAAGACTTAAACGCAAACATATTTCATAAAGCAGGCAACCAGGGGCACAATAGATCTTCTAGGCCGAGTTGCTTTCATCTTAGGGGGCCCTGGTTCTATATATCTTAGTATGATTTCGAATAAAATACCTTGTGGTCATCAAATCAAAATATACATACATGGAGGTCACAAGGTAGTGTTAAAGCTTTAGGGTATTTAAAGGAAATACTCCATGTTCCAATCAACGTTGGCCCGGAAATGCTTTCTGGAGGCCCTGGACAGTGGGGCGATCCCACGGTAATGTTGGACATTGAGGGGAAAAATAAACCTTTTAATTTGAGATTTTGATTGTATTTTTAGTAACAAATAGACCCTTTTCTATTGAGCAGATTGATTTTTAGTAATACAATATTATTGCATTGGGAGGCACGGTGGCCGTGAGTGTTAAGGCGTGAGCACTTAACACTCCGCGCCAAAGGTCGTTGGTTCGATTCCGTCTAGGGGTGGTGGCTTTTCATTAGAAAAAAGAAAAGGCATCAACCCTATCCTGGCTAGAAAAGGGTGTTAACCTATAGATAACCCGTCCTAAAATTAGTAGTTAATAATAAATGAACGTTAAAATTTAATAAATAAATTATTGCATTGGTTTTTACATAAAGCCTGTTTATAATAGCTATGTCGGAAAAAGCTTGGCATATTGAATAAGTCGTGTATTATTATTTATTTCTATAAATTATTCTTCCAGTACAAATTAAGGTTATTATAATAAATCAAAAATATTATTTCGTAGAAGGTAGAAAAATAATGTCTCTCCACTGTTTTTAATGTCTCTCCACTAGAAAACAGTGGAGAGACATTATTTTTCTACCTTCTACGAAATCGAGAACTCCACAAATAACGCTGCATACATCACAAAAATATTATTGTTATTTTGAAAGTTTTTTTCTGGTAGTGGTGGTGGTTATTAATTGCAATTTTTTTCAGTAACCCCCAGCATTACGTTTAGAATGAGCGAATGTCGAGAAGACGGAGTCAGTACTTTCCGCTAGGTTCCTGTGTGTTGGGGTGAATGAAGTTATTTAAGGTGGTTTTCATTGGTGCATGTATTTGTAGGTTTTTTTTGGGTTTGTGTGTTTAACGGCGTATCAACGATTTAGCTATTAACGCCGGGCTATCTACAGGTTGCCACCCTTTTCTAATACCAACAGCACGTGGTGGGTCACCCATTAAAGTACTGGCCACACCCAACGTTGCGTGATCAACGGAAACTGGTGTATTGAACGTAGCTATGACCGAAGGCAGGAGGTGTTTAACTTTGTTATGAATATACATTCATTTATTCATTTAAATTTTAACGTCCATTTATTATTAACTACGAATTTTAGGACGGGTTACCTATAGGTTACCACCCTTTTCTAGCCAGGATAGGGGTGACGCCTTTTCTTTTTTCGAACGAAAAGCCACAGCCCCTAGTGGGAATCGAACCCACGACCTTTGGCACGGAGTGTTAAGAGCTCACGCCTTAACATTCACGGCTACCGGGTCTCCTATGAATATACATAACAAGATATTAACTGTTTCCATGCCAACCACTACAAATGAAATACTGTATAAGAAAGAAAACCCCCTTAGCTAATGCGCCTCCTAGCTTTAATGTTATGGAATTTCCACTAGAATAATACAGTAATAACCTAAAACCGTAAACCCTAGCTGAAATCTACCGACGCGGCAATAATGCCAGAAGAGTTTACAGTAAAGAAAATGACCAGTGTTTGTGAAAATGACTGAAGAAAATGACTGAGAACGGATACTGGGATCATTAGACTCTTCAAAGGTTCGGACCGACCGACTGTTTGAAATGATCCCCGGGCGTAGAATGACTCTTTGTCCGAGAAGGATTGGTCATCTAGAAGCAGTGAGAATATTTTTCTAAGAAAGTTTTCAGGGATTTCATTTATTTTCTAATGTCTAGAAAATGTTTTCTGTGAACAAATCTAATGTTAATGGAATAGTCTTACAGTGAAATTATTGTTACGCTGTACATTAGCGAAACTCCGTGGAGGATTAACGAAAACACCGTGGACATTCATGGTGTTCTCTCTGGTGTACTTGGAGACCAACATGAATTTTGTTAGAAGGCATTGAGATTTCTTAAAGCTACAAATCTTATTAAAACAATATAAATACTTTAACCAGTATTAAAAGAAGAAGTGGGCACGTTTTTGTGTTATGTGTATGTATATATCCGCGAGACGGACAAGACCCAATATTTAGTTTATTTCAAATTATTTGCTAAGTCCATCCCAGTTTTTTTTTCCTTTAGACAGTTTTATATTCCTCGTTAAAATTGACCTGATCTCTCTAACATTACCATAAATTCATGGATATTTCTTCTTGAAACAGTGGGATTGTGGTATTTCTGCTTGTAGAAATGAACCCCGTTAAATTTGATGGTAAAGTTGAAGTCCACATGAACGGAATTCTGAAGGAATTACCCCCCCCCCCCCCCATTTTCATTTATTTTTCAATGAGTAATACGCTACGTGAAAGTCCATAAAAACTGATTATGTCTCGTTTAGGACCTGGAAATACTTTGAGAGGTCAGGCAAGGATGATACTCAGCCAAAACGAGGGCTCAAAACAATTACCAAGAGGTAACATTAACTTGTAACGTTTTTTAGTATTTTTTATAGATTCAATGATTCCTTAACTATTTAAACAGGATATCCAAGATTGTTTAGGTGAGGGAATAATTTTAAATGTGCCTTTACCCTCACTATCTACCAACTCCTTCGATATATTTCTAAATTATAAGCAAATTTTTGTCTCTACCATTATAAAAAAACTATTTAAAAAAATATAGCAGAAAAAAATTATCATTTCGGTAAATTTAACTTTTTCCTCAGAACTTTTTTTCACCCGATCAACTTCAAATTCTAACTGCAGCTTCCTAATGATATTTGCTACTAACCTACGTGCGATTTCTGATTCATTAAAGAATTACGATTTTTTGGATAAAAAATTAAGATTTTTCAACATTTTCGAAAAAATCATATTTCTAAAAATACCTACGAACGTTCCTAGATTTAACCTTCTTCTTTCAAAATAATTTATTTTTTTTGTTCTAGATAAAAAATCCTCTTTCAGAAAAAATAGGGGTTCCATTCATCCAACAAAGCATCGTAATTTTGTTTTCGAAGAATTAGAATTTTTTTTTTTTTTTTAATTCTTCAACAACCCATATTACATAAATAATAAAGAATTTATGACATAAAGAATGGAAAAATATCGATTTATTTTTTTATTAATAAATTTTCGGTTCCTCAAATTTCCCATATAAACCCGTAAATTACTTGTACATGAGCTAGTGATATTAATATTTCTCACCGATTTCGCTTCGTGTTTCTTCTTTAATCCGGAGAGTTTCTGCTCCATTTCTCCCAGGACATTCCTGAGCTCACCCACCTGGAAAGGAGGATACATTAGTTAGTACACAGCTTATATAATACAATTATTTTAATTAGTTAATCTACAATTACAATACAAGCCAACCGTGAACTGGCTACCTGCACATAAAGAACTCTGGGAAAAATACAATTGCCGATTATCAAACGAAAAATGCGACTCATGACATACAACAAATAACTGCAAGGGACTTAACAACAGCTACAAAATCGACTTTAAAACGTTCTTGGCAATACACCTGGACACAACTAACTGACAATAAACTTCGGACCATAAAAATACAGTTGAGGAATGGCCATCCAGTCATCACAAAAATAAACGAGAAGAAGTTGTTCTCGGTCCTTTACGGATTGGACATACTCGACTTACCCACGAATTTCTTATGACAAGACTCCACAAACCAATATGCAACATGTGTATATATGCACAGAACTTACGATTAAACATTTACTGACTGACTGCCAGAGAAGAGGCAATTACAACATCCCGTATGATATGCAAGAACTCCTGGTATGATAGCCAGTACATCAACACTATAATGAAATACCTGAAGAATACAGGACTGTACAACCTTATTTGATGAATATCTGCAATGTTGGCTTATAAGATATTATATTTCCATTGATACTAAGCACTATTTATAGGTGAACCCTAAGTCTAAGCCATTACATAACCACACACACTTCCAACACCAATAACCATGCTGATTTCCTGGGATAGCTAAGTTCGGAGGATACTGTTCTTTGTGTTATCGCCATTGAAGCGGCATACTCATAGATACAATGAATAAATCTCTCTCTCTCTCTCTCTCTCTCTCTCTCTATATATATATATATATATATATATATATATATATATATATATATAAATCACGTGTTTGTGTTTGTTTAAATGTTTGTCTGTTTGTTCCTTATACGAATCCACACCGTTTGATCGATTTTGACCAAACTGGGCTCACAGGTTGGTCTTGATAAGGGATGTGTGGTACGCTAGGTCAAAGACGTCTACCAGCTGTCTGTCAGTATGTTATATAAAACCAGACCGTCTTATCGGTTTTGACCAAACCTGGCTAAAAGGTTGATCTTGTTACGGGGAGTGTCATTGACTAAGTCAAAAACGTCTACCAGCTGTCCCTCTGTATGTTCGATCTTTATACAAATCCAAACCGTTTGACTGATTTTGACCAAAGTGGGCCTACAGCTTGGTCTTGATGCCGGGTGTGTCATACGCTAGGTCAAAAACGTCTAGGAGTTACAGATTTGCGTAATTATATTTTATTATTACTTATTTGGTTTATATTTTTTTTTTCTAGATGTAGAAAGTAGGTGTAGCATGGCACGCCGGGGAACAGCTAGTAAATAAATAAAATACAATTATACTTTACACAAACGCATATCGAGAAAGTCAACATCACTTTCTAAAGGCACCACAAATAAAAATCCCGTAGAATAATTTATTTTTAATGAAATCTCTTTAATGATTTAATAATGTTCATTTTGAGAAAGTTAATTATACATCAAGCAACTATTAGTAGATAATAATATAAGAGACAAATATGGATCTTTCTTCCCAAGCAGGGTAAACCAGTTTCAAAAACATGGAAAAAGAAAGCCCCATCCTATTTTAAACAAATTACTAAATTCGTTAGGCATAAAACCGATAATACAAATGAAAGAACACAATCCACAGATATTATTTTAATATATTTAGAACCTAGAGATCACGAAAATAACGGCGGCTCAAATTTGTTCATATATATTTGTCTGTTCCCTATCTCACAGGCTCAAAAATGGTTTGATTTTGATGAAATTTAGTACTAAAGTCATTCGTTTAATTTGAAAGGTAGAGTTCGTTAAACAGCAGAATCCGCCCACCGGAATATTTTTTTGGAGTGAAATTCCCGCGAAACAAATCGTTAAGTTTACGATTTTGAGATTATACTCGTACGCTTGCATGTACTCGTTTTATGGGTCCCCTAACCGTTTACGAGAAAAATTCATACAACTACTATTCCAAACTTAGTCCAGATGTTAGACATTCATCTAAACAGAGGTATTTAAATTTAGGTTGCGATTTTCGAAAAGATCTCAAAAACGGTTGGAAAATCGTGGTAAGTGGAAGGTAATAACATCTCTAGAGAAAAGGTTCTGACGTACTTTGCGATGGGGCAATGAGGTCAATCAGAGAAAGAGTGCTGAAAACTTCTAAATTGTTAGTTCCGTTATTTTGAAAGGTTTTTTTTTTTCTCTGTTGATCCAACTTTTTAATTGTTTTTAGTTATTTTTAATTGAATTTAACAGTAAAATGAGTATTTTTTTTGTGTGTGTGTGTGTGTGATTAACGGCGTATCAACATTAGGGCTATTAACGCCGGGCTGTCTACAGGTTGCCGCCCTTTTCTATACTGCCAACAGCACGTGGTCGGTCACCCATTCAGGTTCTGACCACGCCCGACGTTGCTTAACTTCGGTGATCTACGGGAACCGGTGCATTCAACGTGACTATGGCCGTTGGCAATGAGTATTTTAGTAAAATAAGGTGAGAAAAAGCCAAGAGCAAACATTAAGAAAGAGCATAGAGAAATTTTCGCTTAGGATACAATCAGTTTCCTGTTTTATTTTATATTTTACCAATAACTGCTTCCATTCTTTTACAAACGGCTGTACGGATAAAAACGCAATCGCTCTAAGATGAGTAGGACTTTTTATACACCCACATCTCATATTTTGCAATAAAACTTTAAGTGATAGACAAAAATAGCTATCGTTTTTGGATTCAGTATACCAAAAGATAATAAAATCCACAGAAAGGTTCCTTGCAGCCGATAAACATTTTATATGCCTGTGTGATTTACAGTTATAATGACAGTTTCAGAATCGCCTGTTTTGCGGAATATCTAGATTCTGTTATTTCACCAAAAGTAGAGTAACTATCATCCTGTTTCTATCAAGATGACAGCTATCTATCACTATTAGTACAATAACAGCCAATAAATAGATTTGAGACCATACCACTCCTAACTGTAAGTAGAAATTGAATATTAACTTGTAAGGAAATGATTTTTTCAATTCTCCCCGTGGGAATAGATCAGGAAATTTGGTACCGTCCAGGTCCTGTTATCCAGGACTAGGTTTGTTATCCGTTAGCTGTTCCCGGAGTCCAGGCATTATTCAGATAGATAATACAAGAATAATATCCTCAAGTACAGGATCGAACCTCTCATAGACTTCTGCTTTCAATTAATAGGTTCAGGGGATGTTTCTACGATTCCATTATCTTTAGTGTGTGTATATATATATATATATATATATATATATATATATATATATATATATGTGTGTGTGTGTATATATATATATATGTGTATATATATATATATATATATATATATATATATATATACATACTAGCTGACTACCCGTGCTTCGACACGGCAGATAAGTACATAGTTATTTTATTGCATTAAATAATGTACCTAACATAAAAATACTACATAATTTCGCGCAATTGATAAGTAATCAAAGTATAATGTTTCTTGACACTGGGGCGCTCCGGACCAGTGTCAACAAACAGATAACGTAGAGATAACCCGTTATCTATAGGTTACCAGTAACAGAAGTTTAACCAGTACAGGTTAAAATTCGTTGTCTATAATAAATGTGCGTTAAAATTTAAAAATTTATGTTTTCAAGATGTCATTTTGAAACACCCATTATATTTGCGAGCATTACCAAGACGTGTTCTGACTGGGGATGCTGATGGGTGAGGAGGCTGTGCAAGGGTTCGGGATATTATTACCTCGGATGGACCATCACCAGGTATAGTGTAAACTCTATGAGGGACAAAATCACAGTTTATTTCTAGTAATACAAATATAGTTGAAATTAACCGTAAATAAAAATAATACTAGGAAATACATACAGTAAGGTAACAGCTGACCTGTTATCGTCCTAGCAACGCATGCTGCCTAGGCTCTCCTGCTCTCTTTAAAACCAACTAAACATTCAAACCCATCGAAAAATACTTACAAATTTGAATATCAAAAAAACGTTTTTCGCGAATGTTTACATTCTGAACGAAGTGTCAATGCAAAATTTCAATTTTTTTGTGTCAAGTTGTTTGGGCTGGGTGAGTGAGTGCGTGGTATTTGACAAATATATAGTACTTGTGTATAAATATACATACATATATATATATATATATATATATATATATATATATATATATATATATATATGTGTGTGTGTGTACAGGTGCAGCGTTTACATATGATCGTTGCTTGTGGACTTATTGGAACTTTTAGACAATTTAGAAGAGATCTGCAAATTCTCACATAGCAAACTCACTTTTTTGTTTATAGTTCAATTTCGTAAGGTGTACATTAACATACTTTTTAAATTTAGTTAAGAAACCTTTTTCTTCAAAGAAATGTAATGCATTTTGTTTTTTATCACAAAATAAAATTAAATCAATAAAATTTATCTTTATATCCATTATATATACAGGGAATAACCTTCTTACTAGTGTTTGTAGTTGTCATATGTTGGAGGGAGGAATCGCGCTAAAAATCACTTACACAATTTTTGGCGGCAAATTAGGCCAAGTGGACCTTGAAGTGAGAATCCTTCACTCGATACACTTATTGGTGATTGTAGTGATTACTTCAGAGAACTGCTACTCACCAATCACTTACACAACACTCCATTCCGAGCAGAAACCCACTCCAAAGGAGAACTTGTATATTCGCTGCTCCGTTACGGTTTTCTGTTCACTCATTGCCCGTCCATACAGGGAAACCGCAGAACCCAAGGACTTTCGCTCTCAGGCCCTGATGATGACATGATCCCGGCGAAGTGACCGCAGAGTCTGGATATGGGGTGAAGGGATATTGCTAGAAAGTGGATGAAAGTCCTGCACCGGCAATAATAATGTAATTTCAGGCATTCTTTATGTTTGCCTTTCTCGTGATCCTTGCAATAACTCAGGCAGTCTTCATCCCCCGGACGATGGCTAGTGTGGTCAGTAATTGCAAGATGGGAAATCATCAAGAAATCCAAGTACATAATCCCTAATGCTTTCAGAATATATAAGAATATAGATAGTACACAGTCAAGGATAACGGACAGGTGGAATAGGGGTCTTTCTTTATACCTACACCACTTACTTATTTCTAGGTCTGGGTTCGATTACCACCAGGAGTGATAATAATAAAGGTTAATACACCTCCGGGCAGAAAACAAAATACAAAAAACGCCGTGAAACAAAATAAATAGTAGATAAATAGTAGATGTTAATGTTTGTACACTATCCATTATTGCTTGCATTGACATTGGTGTTGGCCATTCCCAAGCTATTTCCTATTACACATTAGTAGAGTGAAGAGCATGTTAAAACAACTCCGAACACCTCCCATCAGCTAAAACACCCCCATCCATCAGCCGAAACACCTCCCACCAGCTAACCCCCCCCTCCATCAGGCGAAACAACTCCCATCAGCCGAAACACCTTCCATTAGGCGAAACACCTCCCACCAGCTAAAACACCCCCCTCCATCAGGCGAAACAACTCCCATCAGCCTAAACACCTTCCATTAGGCGAAACACCTCCCATCAGCTAAAACACCCCCCTCCATCAGGCGAAACAACTCCCATCAGCCGAAACACCTTCCATTAGGCGAAACACCTCCCACCAGCTAACCCCCCCCCCTCCATCAGGCGAAACAACTCCCATCAGCCGAAACACCTTCCATTAGGCGAAACACCTCCCATCAGCTAAAACACCCCCCTCCATCAGGCGAAACAACTCCCATCAGCCGAAACACCTTCCATTAGGCGAAACACCTCCCACCAGCTAACCCCCCCCCCCTCCATCAGGCGAAACAACTCCCATCAGCCGAAACACCTTCCATTAGGCGAAACACCTCCCATCAGCTAAAACACCCCCCTCCATCAGGCGAAACAACTCCCATCAGCCGAAACACCTTCCATTAGGCGAAACACCTCCCACCAGCTAACCCCCCCCCCCCTCCATCAGGCGAAACAACTCCCATCAGCCGAAACACCTTCCATTAGGCGAAACACCTCCCATCAGCTGAAATACCCCCCTCCATCAGCCGAAACACCTCCCGTCAGCTAACCCCCCTCCATCCGGCGAAACACCTCCCATCAGCCGAAACACTTCCCATCAGCTGAAACACCTCCTATCAGCCGAAACAGCTCCCATCAGCCGAAACAGCTCCCATCAGCCGAAACACCCCCCTAAAGCTAAAAAAAAACCTATCCGTCAGCCGAAACACTCCCCTAAAGCTAAAAAAACCATATCCATCAGCCGAAACACCTCCCGTCAGCCGAAACACCCTCTGTTACATCATTCCCATAATATAAATATTGCTTTAAGAAATGACATCTGAAAACAAACAGCCATCCAGGATTGATTATAATTGAAACAGAAGCCAAGAGAAAGCTGTCCTATCCTATAGGATATATTTGCATAAACTATTTCTCGATGAACCTTCAATCAATTACCTATTTATGGATAATCTGTAATAACCTCCAAGCCGGACTTGAACAGGTGTTTGTATGTCTATCTCATGGAACTGGTTCCTAACTATCACATTCATAATGAGTCGTTCACTTCTGGTCATTCCCTGATTCAGAATGAGTTAGTTCCTTTTAGATCAGCTACAGCATCTAGTCATTTAATTAACAATATCATTTCTTAGCAATTATATCATTAATATAAATATCTAATATTACTCCTGCGGGCAAGAGTGCCATTTTTCCCTGAAAATAACTCAAAATACAATATATAAACTAAGAAAACTAGTAAAACACATTATTCGGGACATTTAGCGCACCAAACCCGCTTTTCTTTCAGGTCCAAAAAACATACCAAAACTGAAACGAGGAATGGCCCGGCACACGAGAAGACACCTTTCCTCCGACTAAGCGTTTATATAAGTCTAATTGAAATATATAATAAGATAAAATATATATAAAGTCATCTATAAGGTAACAAATCATTTTTCACGTTCGATACTTTGCATTTGTATCAAAGATATTTAGGACTTATATTTATTTCTCTGGTATATTTATTTTTTGGAGGCCCGGTGGCCGTGAGTGTTAAGGCTTGAGCGCTTAACGCTCCGTGTCAAAAGTCGTGGGTTCGATTCCCACTAGGGTTGATGACTTTTCTTCAGAAAAAAAGAAAAGACATCAGACCTAACCTGGCTAGAAAATGGTGGTAACCTATAGCTAACCCGTCCTAAAATTCTTAGTTAATAATAATGGACGTTAACATTTAAATAATTTTGTTTTCTCTCTTTATACCAATTAATGTTCCGTTTACACTCACCATATATATCGTCGCTACAAATGCAAAGTATCGAATGTGAAAATCACCACTTTTCAGAGTGGAAAAGCATTTATTCATAACTTTTTTTGGAGTCAAATATTCGGCAGATTTGACCTTTTGATAGTGGAATACTTTCCCTTTAATAGAGTGATCTAAGATTCAAGAATTTGCCGTACGTAAGTCCAGCAGAAATTAGTAAAGATTGACAATGAAAGATGCATTTTTTCACATTCGTTACTTTGCATTTGTATTGACGATATGATTCCAAGGATTAATTTTGAGTCGGGTAAGAGAAAATTTCATATTTTCAGAAAAGTCTATATTACTAACATTTCTGCGTGCCTTTGGCCAAGCTAGATCCCTAAACTTTATTATGGTCAATCTTGAAGCTGAAGAAGGCTGTGAATGATCAACCAGAAAATTCTATTCAAGGTTCTAAATATAGATTTATCTGTAAATTTCACCTTTTTTTCTTATCCGAATCCCAACCATTCCTTCGCTTCACCTCAAAGGCTATTTGCATCTCATTATTAGAGCCCGGAAGATAGGCATTTATTTTGGGTTAAAATAGGCAGGCAAAAAGGCACTTGAAATACTGAAAATAGGCAGTATTGTAATTAAAATAGGCATTTATTAGGAGTGAAGGCAAAGAGGAATCTCACTCATTATTAATGAAAATATGTATTTTAAATACTCATTTATTTCTTTATTATCAATTTATCACAGAATTAGTGTACTCACTCTTACTTTCCCTTGTTACAAGCAACAACAAGATGCTTTTTCAAAGTATCAACTCTCATAGACCTTCTAAGAAAAAATGTTTTTCATTATGGAAAACTTCCTCTGCATTATCTTATCATTTCTAAATCCGGAATACCAAGTAACTACTACACCATTGTCACAGCAAAAGGGGTGTGAGGAAGGAGACGTACTTCTCTCATCCTCTCTCTTTCCTGCTATTCATTATGCTTGTGCATTCCTTCAACTAAGGAAGGCTCTGTTTACAGTGGGTCAATCCACGGAATGGGAAAATAAGCTTTCGAATTGATATTTGTGACGGCAAAATTTAATTTAATTTGTGAAACCTTTTTTGTTTTCGACGAACTGAAATTCAAAATTCGTTATGTGCTTTTTAAAATGTTTAAATCGCAGAAAAAAATTGCATAACGAGCAAAAAAGGCAAAAAAAGGCTTTAAATCTTAAAATAGCCAAAATAGGCAAAAAAGGCAAAATAAAAATTGTCTCTACACTTCCTAAATGCACGGAAACTGATCTGATTCTTCAATATATCCATTCAGATAAAAAAGGCATTTTGCCTGACTCTACTCATTATCATATACTGTTATCACCTACTGTTTACTATATTTACTAAATAAATTCTCCTTACTTCCTACTCATAGTTATTATTCACTATATATTCTGTGAACAATTTCTCGTTGTTTACTAAAATAATTTTTATTTTTTATCTGCAGTTATTTATTTACAATTTTCTAATTCGCTCAATTTATTTTAAATAAATAATATTTCATTGTTGAGATAAAAGAATAGTTATAATTTAGTGTATTTATCACAGACAGAAGAGCCGACGAGCCTGTACAAATTGCTAAAAATCAGCTGATATTTGTGCTGACCCGGTTCCGAGAAGAGCATAAGAAGAGCGAACAAACAGCAACCTGTACCCAGTTCTTCTGCCCATTTTAAGAAACTGGAAGCAACAAGTAACCCTAAGATTGTAATCAGGTCACAAAATACTCTCGAGTCTTATCTCGGTACAATACACCACCAGCTTTAGTAGTTCGATATACTAACAAGGAGGCATTATTTAGAATAGTCAGGTGTCCAGGAACGGCGTCATTTTAGTGCGTTTTTCTTCTTAGTCCTAGTGTCATTGGGGAAGCTTGCAATATTATTAATAAATATTTTTTGAAAAATGTGATACCAGACCCGCAAACCTAACCAGGAATAACGTAATAAGAAGGGTATAGGACAAGGCCCGGAGTTGTGAGGATAGAAAGACATCCAAGCTATCAGCGGACGCATATGCCACGACGCTGGGCCCGCAAAACACATCTTTTGGACACATATACCCGAACGTATTAAGTACATAAAACATACAGCTGTGGAAGTTACTCACATAGGCACACCGACTTCTGTTTGGAAAGCTCTCTTAAAAAAACAAAAAAAAATGTTTCATATTTTACGTTACCTATTCCGTTTCATTGCTAAAATTAATTACAAACAACAACAAACAATTAATCTCAAGAAATCCAAGATACGGTTGAAATATATATATATATATATATATATATATATATATATATATATATATATATATAATTTTAACTGGGGTCATTTTCGGTGTCTGCTAGGTAGGATCGATAAAGATTCGAAGAAATTTTTCAAAAATTCCGTCATGAGTGCAACCTCAATAGCTACTTTCCTTCGGAGGAAAGTGCTAAAACCATTCAAAGCACCGAAAACAAAGCTTTCGTTGTTCTTAGCCCTTATTTGTTTTAGATTGTCCGTTTTGTGAGCTTTGAGTGAGAAAAACGACGAAATTTCTCGTCAGCACTTCGTAAGGAGTATACACTTCGTGCCGAAGGTGGTGGGTTCGATTCGCACTGAAGAATCAGATACTTCTACAATATCTACCTGTCTTGGCCCTTCTGGGCTGTTACAAGACTTTTTTATGTAACTGAAAAAAATGAATTAATTGCTGAAAACATCATGACAAAACTATGTCTACAAAAACCTTCATACATCTCGGAAGATGCTTAGCGTCCGTAGCCGAAAGCAGCATTTACATATAAATATCTCAGACTGTACTGCTATATCTGCCTGCTTCATCAAGAGTTGAGTCTTGGCCGAATCGTGGTGCAAGGTGAAAGTCACCTCGTGGAATTTGAAATGTTGAACCTTCAGCACTAGGAGGTTGCATATCGCCAATCTCGCTCAGTCTATCTCCGAGAGAAAGCTGGCAGATGGCGTACAAACTCCAACGATGCATTTATAGTCCACAATACATAAATATACTGGGTAATGCATATCCTTATAACCTACTATTTATTTGAAGGTTCCACTAATTTACGAGATGATTCAATCATGATGATAATGTTGAGATTGTATTATTTTCCTCTTGGTCGAAGTGTGGATCAAACCGCGCGTAACATATCTGGACATTGGAAGAGAAAGGGCAAATCTGAAAAATCGACGTTTTTTTATTTTATTTTCTGCTTCATAAAGATGTAGACAAGACGATACATCGCCTTGTTTCTCTGGTTGGCCTTTAGTTCTCTCATAGTTTCTAGTTAAAGTGAATAGCACCATCATCTATGAAACATTCAATGTCCTATTTCAAGGGCGAATCCCGGCTCTGAAACTCCTCTACTAGCATTTTGTTATCCATAAAGCACTAGTATAAATAATAAGTAAAACGTGGAATTTCATTTTCACAGTTGAATCAATCAGGTTTATGAATCAGCATTCCATAGAGTAAACATACGCCCTTCCTATCCTCAAGTACTTCTAGAACTTTAACTTCCAAGGTCCTGATATATTGTTTGCGACGAAGGTAGAATCAGTGAATGTACCAACTGATAACCGAAGGTTTTGCAAGAAGAAAACCCTCGCAAAACTACTGGCGAAATGTCGAGGGAAATTAGAGTTTGACAAATCAACAGTTGTCTTGTCTCATATAAAACGCTGCATTATTTTTTAAGCAACACAATACTTATTTTTACAAGCGTTTCATATTTATATATAACAGTTCCAGCATATTAGCCATCCACATTTCGCAGGAACGTGGTAAAAAATGCAGCTCCTGCGTGACGGACTCCTTGACATGTAACAATACTTTATTTCTAATATATATATATATATATATATATATATATATATATATATATATATATATATATATATATATATATAATCAGTCCCGTAACAGGCCACAAGGGCCCAGAGGGGCAGATACTATAGAGGTATCAGATTCTTGACCATACGGCACACTAGGGAGATAGTGTGGTCAACACTATGCTCCGGCCGCCTGATTTTCCCCTTGGCTGCTTCGACTGCTAGAGTCATTAGCACCCAAGGTACCCATTATTAATTAAATTAATTAAAGGCTGGGTGAGCCTAGGGACGATCTGGGACCCCAAATCCAGCACTAGAAGAAAAAATCTTTAGTGCGCGCTTGGGTTTTGAACCTGGTCCTCCAGTTCATTAGTCGAGTGCTCTACCACTGAGCTAACCTCGTCCCCATATATATATTCTTCTTTTAGTAAAGGTTATAGGTCAAACAATTATTTTAAACACCATTTATTCCATATTATTTTATATACTCGTATGTCGACTAGTTTCTGGAACTTGGCCTCTCTTCACAAGACAAATTTTTCTGAAATTATTTGTTTAAAAACAATAAAGTTTTGAAATCTTAAACTATTTCCTGTTATAAATTTTATTTTAAATTATCTTATACATTGTAGTCGCCATTTACTAACTAAATTCAAAAAACAAAAAAAAAAAAGAAAGAAATTAAATGTGTTTTTTTTTTTATTTTAAAAAGATCGTTAGACTATATATATACATTTACTATATGTGTCCTCTTATTAGAAATGACGGCGGCCCCAGAACGTGAAAACCTAGAACCTGGTGTTACCTGTAGATAAATGACACGGTACACGGCGGTGTTTCGAACCCATGATTATCTGTCCGTAGAGAACTAATCTAATTTCACTATTCGTTTCGCCTCTCCTCTTTTTTCGGTCTCCCTTCCTCCTCACACCGTCTTCCAGGTCGGTCCGCTCTGTCGTGATCTCTGACCATTCCTGTCCGGGGGTTGATCGGGTTTGAATCAACCACAAGGTGAATATCAAGTATTGTAACAGAACGGAACCGAAATTTGAGAAACTTGAAGAGACCTTCTCCGACCAAGCCGAACATCCATGTAGGAATGCTGTTATTTTTAGAATGGTCACCTACCAATTACCACGATTTTTCAACCGTATGATATGGAAGTAAATATAAGGTGCCACAATAAACAGAAAAATGACCGTACTTAACTAAAATTGGAAATACCGCCAACTCATAATTTTATTTTGCGCCCCATAGAAATCCATAATTTCGGATTTAATATAAGCTACAACATGTATTACAAACAAATAATGCAAACATTTTTTTATTTTTTAACTAATCGAAAATCATATTCAAGAGCGTTTATGTGGCGAAAAAGTTTTTAAGTGTCTTATACTCTCTTCCACCTGCTTCAATATATTTCAAAATTAAAAACAATTGTGTTTATAATGATTGCAAAAATTTATGATCAAAACATTTAACTAAAATGATTACATTTTAAATTAAAATGAAGATTATAGTGCATTACACATTAACGTCGTTTTTCTGATAACTATATTTTTCTTCAATTTCCACCTGATCAACTTCTAATTTGAACTGCAGCTTCCTAATGATATTCGCTACTAAAGTACGTAGGATATTTTCAATGCATTCAATTATAACGAATTTGTGGCCGATTTTCGACGGATATTTTAATATAAAATGAAGAAATATTAATCATTTTTCACAAAATCAATATTTCTTAAAAATGCTACCTACATTACTAGATTTTACCTTCTTCTTAAAATTTATTTTCTGTAATGTAATTTTATTTTCTTGTTCTAGATTAAAAATAACCTCCTGAAGACTATCGCCAATGAAAAAATAGGGCTTCTGTTCGCCAGACACAGCGCCGCCCTGTTTTCGAGGAATCAATTTTTTTTTTTTTTTTTTTTTTTTTTTTTTTTTAATTAAACTTATGGAAGAATTCAAAAATATTGATTTATTTGTTACTCACAAATTGGAGTCAGGCGAGGTAATATTAGCCCTTCAAGTTTTCATTCTGAGCTATCCAAATCACTTCAGAGATTTTTAACTCTCTCGTAAAGAGCAATTTTTAAATAATAATAATGAAATAAATAAGGTAATTAAAAGTAAGAATAATAAAGAACTAATTAATGAAAATAAATATATTGATTTTATAAATGAAGATAAATAAGATTAGTACAGAAATAGTTGGCTGTGGGAAGAATAGTAAGGATGAAGTGGTGAATGTGGATGAAAATTTAAATGACAATAATAATGGAAAAATGTTGTATGTGAACTGTGGAAATGGACTAGAGAAGATTTCAAAACCGGAGAGACCCCCCCCAAGAAAAAGAATAAAGCAGATATCTAGTGGAAAATGGCTACAATAAACAATTATTCTAACTTTAAAATAATTTAATAATAAAAATAAATATCAGATAAATGATTTAATTATTTATATTATTTTTTCTAAATAGTTGAGAATGAAAGATCTGAGATGTTTAATGTTGTCTTTAGATATTTATTATCTGGAAAACACGCTATGGAGTCGGACATTTTTTTTTTTTTTTTTTTTTTACTCTGGTAAAGGAATAATTTTGGGCTAAAGTAACACTCATTATTTTGAACTACCCAACACGATATTACACAAAAAATGTTTGAATCCTCAATGTCGTCCTAAGTTTATCTATTTTAAAAGATCAAATCAATATTCAGTTAGAAGACAGCACAAAAAAAAAGATCCATATTACATATATTAGTATGTTCGTTTCTTCTTTTTTTCCTAACCCCGTAGCTCGGAGACCAAGAGGTGCACCCTGAGGCTAGGTTATTAAACATGCCCGATGAGTCAGAAACCTGTCATTAAACGGAGATAGCCGCCCAGGTTTTGCCCGGGAACACTACCATCTTTGTCTGGTAGCATAGAGGTAGGAGATGTTCCCACGCCTTCTACCTCCTTGGGGCCAGGAATTCTTATAATGGATTTTTATGAATGGAACCCACCGGTTGAGAGAGATATTTTTAGCTTGCTCCCTTGGAAGTCTGTGTGATGTACTGGTCTACTCTAAAAAGATTATATCTGGTATTTATTTTATTTTTGTTTACATATATATATATATATATATATATATATATATATATATATATATATATATATATATATGAAACCATTTTTAAAGTGGTATAGGGTAAATGACCCGATCGTTGACACTGCTCCTTAAGTTGACACTTCAAATTTAAATTTGAAAAATAACAATTAGATTCAAGAGAATTCAATAAGTTTGCATCCAAAAGAAAGAACAGGTGTTGAAGAATAATGTCGACTAACCTGATGAACTATGCAACTCCGTTAATAACATCTGCAGCCATTTTAGTATGAAAAATCCTCGAGTCAACTCCTGCTGCTCTCTTTGCTTAGTGAATTTGATAAGAGATTAAGAATATTTCGTAAGATTTTTTTTTTTTTGTAATGCGTGCATTAAATTGTATTTTTGTGATTTCTATGAACTCTATGATACTTAAATTATGGACTGTAAAAGGTTTGACTCGAGTTAAATAAAAAAATCTTGAGATTATGGTAGTGTCAACATTGGGAACCCAATAAACAACCAGGGCTCCTTTTCTTGACACTAATGTCAACTTTAGGAAAACGGTTGTAAGTGATGAATACTAAAACATTTAGTTGAGATTTTCATTAGAAATTCATGTATCCTGATTTTATTAATTTCTTATGACTGGAACCTTAAGTTGACAACATGTTTTCCTAATTTCGACATTCTGTTCCTAATGTTGACAGGCAACTTTTTATATTAGTTTTCTGCAATTTGAAATGTCACACAACTTCTTAATCAATTTGTGGTACAATGGTTATAACAGGCGGTACCTCCAAATGCTTCTCACATTAACCAACCTATGGATGTATCAGGTTTCCGAACGTTTAAAGAAGTTTGGAAGCTAAAATTTCATGAATAGAGCAAGTCCTGCATTAAAAAAAAAAAAAAAAAAAAAAAAAAAAAAAAAAAAAAAAAAAAAAAAAAAAACAGCTGAAATCGCCAAGAAAAAAGAGCGAAGGCTAGATTGAACAAAAAAGAAGAAAAATCCCTTACATGACTTTTAAATTCTTCTCGTCGGAAAAATAAGGTGAGAAACTCCATGACTGAGGAAGATGGTGACTCCTCCATTCAGCCTGAAGGAAGGACATCACTAGCATGAACTGTGTAGAATCAACAGGTGTAAGTAAACCATCATCAATGAGTTACACAAAAAGTTAAAGAAGAAGAGCGATTGTTCAAAAATGACCAAGGGATGAAAGATGAAAATGGCTGTAATAGGAAAGTTATAAACAAAGTTAACGTTATTAGAGTAGGTGATTAGTGTATAGTTCAAGTTGAAGGAAAAACAGCACGATTTCAATACAATTTGGTTGTTTGTTTAAAGAATGAAGTTGTATTATTTTCATTTTCCCTCACTGTCATCCTTAGGAAGAGAAAAGTCAAACTTAGGCACCGACCTACTGCAGACGTGTCAACATTAGGACCAGAGGAAGGCAGCATTTAATGATTTATTTTACTTGAAATACTTAATGTATCTAAAATTGGTTTATGTGAATTTCATAGAGAATGAGCTGACGAATAATTTGATATATTCAAAGTTTATTATTTTCAAAAACTAAGCGAAGAATTATTTTAAGTAAAATAACCCTTCCTTAAAGTGTCAACTATTGGGTCACTTACCCTATGTAACCGTTTTCGGGAAAAAATATACAATTACTTTTCCAAATTAATTTTCAGTTTGGGTATTCGGAAACGATTGATTCAGTTGAAACTGCTTCCAGATTTTTGACATTCATCTAATATAGGATACTTACATTTTGGTTGTGTTGGTGAAAGTAAGGAAGTATTAGGAAATCTTATTATTATTGGCCTGAAAAGTTTTCAGATCTTGGTATATTTTCTAAAATATCTCGAAAACAGTTAGAGAATCATGGTAACACAAAGATAACCACATGCAAGCTTAGTAAATTCTCGACAAAAAAGGTTCCGATGTAATTTTCGATGGGGCGATGTAAACCGGAGAAAAATTGCTTGAATCTTCGAAATTGTTAGTTTTGTTCTTTTGAGTGGGTTTTTGTCTCTGCTTACCTAACGTTTTAATTGGTTGTTGTTTTCTAATTGCATTAAACAGTAAAATAAGAATATTTAATACAACAAGGTAAGAAAATGTGAAACAGTGTTATAGGGTTACCAAGAGCGAACTTGGAGAAAGAGGATGGAGTATTTTCCACTAAGACCTTATATTTACCTTGTATTTTCCACTGTGGCGCTTAAAATCTTACATTACTTCTCTTTGTGATTTTAGTGTATATTTTCCACGAGAGACCAACATGTATCAACAATGATACTAGAGATATGAACGGAAACTTGCTATGATGAGGCAGTTCCTCTGAATCGGACTTTTTTCTTTATCCAGTATTTTAGTAATGTTACTCCTGAAGAATAATGTAGTGGCATGAAACATGTAGAGCACCAAATAAAATAATATTATTGAAAAATTGAAGTTTTTGAAGAAGAACAATGAGATACAAACTCTTACGGCGCACTGACATTTAGGCCATTGGCGCCGAAATGGTGCTGCAGGGAATTTTTTCAGTGGGCCCTAAAATGGGAAAATACCTTGCTGCCGATAGGACTCGAACCCACCATCTCTCGCATGAGAATCCAAGGCACAATCTTATTATATAATATTTTATAAATAATTTTTGAAACAATAATTCGTATACGAGAACACCCGCCTTATTATGAAGGGGCATGCTCCCATAATTTTAAAATGGCTTCTCTCCTCCCTTCCAGTTCTTGGTCAATATGAGACATTTGACTAGATATATTACAACCATAAGTGTCAACAATAACCTTTCTACTGTAAATATCACAACATTGACCTTTACAGATGTCTGTATGAGAAATGGGGTGGACACTAAGTTATATTTTTAATTTATTCTTACGGCTATAATATCTTTTGTGCATTTTGATTTATTTGTCTCTATTAAAAGATTTATTGACGAACTATCTTCATATGCATACTTCAATTGAATATTCTATCGTAGATAGACGAGTATTTTACAATTGCACAACTCAAAATTATTTATTTCGTATAAACTGATAACATTTGAAGAAAAACATTTTGCTTTTGAAGAGTTCGTTGTGCGTTGAGATTGCCATGATCTGAAACTCTTCAAGTTCGGACATTTTCTGCGCTTAATCTACACAAGTATCTACCGCTTTACAGATCGTTAAATCACACTCATGTAGCCATTTCCTATATATATATATATGTATATATATATATATATATATATATATATATATATATATATACAGTCGGCGTTAATAGACTAATTATTGATACGCCGTTAAACATGAAAAAAAGAGAGAGAAAATGTATTTACAGTAGGTTCTCCCTAATCCTGCGTCGTTGGGACCAGGGTATAGTCGGGTTTTGAACCATACCCAAACTAGTTGTTAAATCAGATAAAAATATTTGTAACAACTTTAAAATAAAAATATTAAATGAGAATGTCATTGTTCTCAATATGAAACAGCATTAGCGTCGGTCTAACAAGCCGCTCGTTGAGAGAATCGGAATCTCTCAGCTGAGTGCCTTGATGGTAAGTACCTGATGATGGTATGGTTGGAGAAGCAGATCTCGGTGACAAGCCAGACAGCATGGCTACACACAGCCACTCATTGCTGTCACTTGGAGGTCAACACCACGCGGATCTTGTACTAAGCTGATAACATTAAGGTTTGCATGACAACGCCACATGACTGGCGGTCACTACATTTTCTCATGTCAATGTAACATGACTGTTGGTCTCTACATTTTCTCATGTAAATGTAAGATGGCTGGCGGTCTCCACATTTTTTCATGTAAATATTTATATATAAAATTCAGATTTTTGTCAGTCTGTCTGTTTGTTCCTTATACGAATCCACACCGATAGACCGATTTTGACCAAACAGGTAGGTCTTGATCCGGGGAGTGTCTAGGGATCGTGTAGGAATCACATTTCGGAGGTCACGGGTTCGAAGCTGTAAACCCGAACAGAAGAGTGAATTGTCAAAAATCGTGCCTTTTGAAAAGTTATGTATTAAACAAGACAGACCGGAACGAATCATTATTCTATTATCTGTGGCGTATTGTCAGTTCTTTGACAAGTTTTTTCTTTTTTTTTTTTTCTTTTAACGGCGCATCAACTGTTTTGGGTATTAGCGCCGGGCTATCTACAGGTTGCCACCCTTTTATAATGCCAACAGCACGTGGTCGGTCACCCATTCAGGTACTGACCACGCCCGACGTTGCTTAACTTCGGTGATCTATGGGAACCGGTGTTTTCAACGTGGCTATGGGCGTTGGCTCTTTGACAAGGTATCGTCCTATTCAAGCAGAGTGTTCGGCGAAGAGTTTTCTTCAGTTATTTTGTTGAGCTCAGTATAAGGTTTGTTTTTCTTAATGTTTTCAGCCATTATTTTCAGCATAATCATTTAATTATACCAGAGACAGAGAGTGTGTATGTGAGTGTGAGAGAGACAGAGAAAGAGAGAGTGTGTGTGTGCGAGTGTGAGAGAGACAGTAACACTGACCAGAGAGTTATCAGAACGAGATACGAAATAAAGGACTGGTAACATTAACGCCTAACCTATGATTTAGTAATAACACTAAATAAACAGATAACTCTCATAGTGGGAAATAAGAAAGATTAAAGTTATGAATTATTCTTTGTAATATCAGTCCTCGGCTGCAAAATGAGCGCCTGCTTACTCCGAGAATAGCCATAAATACACCCTCATAACATGTAGATAATAAAGATGGAAGACGAAACCTGTCATTATGGTGGAATTTCCGAGGGAAATAGTTAGCGTTCTCTCTCGGCACTTAAGCTCCTAGCGATTCAAGCATCAGGAGAGAGAGTGAGAAGACGAGGGGCGAGCCCTTGATCCAGAGAGAGAGAGAGAGAGCGTGCGGGTACTTGATCCGGAGTGAAAGTCCGCAAAGTCCAAATAGAAGCGGAGTTGGAACATAGGAAAGGTTTTATTGTGGGCATGTCTTGTTATGGTTACGGCTGGTCCTAACTTTCTCACGCTCTCAATCAGTCTGGATTTCCAGGACCTTCAGCAGGAATGTGGATATTGGGCTTGCAATCATTGGACAATTCTTCAACAATCCTTTCTAATAGCTAAGAGATATGGACATTTTGATATGCAGACAGCCGTTGATGTGATGACAAGTAAGGAATGGTTGAGATTCGGCTAAAAGAAAATGACAAATTATAGTAAAATGTATATATTTCAAACGTTTCGGAATGTTCTTTGGCAGCCTTCGTCAGCAACAAGTGCTTAGGGTATGAAACAATAACACGATAGGGTTTTGGTGTCTTTATGTCCACAGGAGTGTGGATGACCATATCAAATGTAGGGCGGTCTTCTCTGTGGTCTTCTTGCTGCTACATTCGAAAAATATTTATTTAGTAAAACTTTGATGTTTTTTCTTTGGCGACTTATAAAAATGACCATTGTTGATATAAGGCTCATAAATCAATGAGAATCAATTGGAAAAAATCAAAATCTGTTTTCAAATCATTCAAAAATCATATTATTTCAATTAATGTCATTGTTAAATCAAGATAAATTTACGTTTTGAAAATTTTTTCCAAGTCTAATCTGGATTTGAATGTTGAATTCAAACACAATATCAGTGTTGATATTAAGTTAGATGGAGAATAAAATACTATTTTATTTGTTATTTAATAAACAAGCAAAACATAAATCTGGCTTGAAAAATTTTAAAATTTGATTAGCTTTCATTTAAAAACGAATACATTAAGATCCGTTAAGATTTAGAGGCTGTAGCCTTTTTTGAAACAAGAAATGTCTTTCGGCCCCACAGCGTGGCGTGTGGTAGCAGAACCTGCGCGAGTCGGATCCGTTAATTACCCGACACGACACGACACGAGGAGGAGGAGGATGTCTCGTGTCGTCACGTGTCGTGATTAGTGATTCCCAGACCTCCGTGGGAACAGCAAGGAGATAATTGGAGATTGCTGTGATCTTCGGTACCCGCTACATCAGGTAGGCTTGGTTTGGAATTAGGGAGGAAGAGAAGGAATGGAGATGAGTCGGGAGGTATAGCGGGATGGACGTGTCCCAGTCCTAGTCTAATTAGCAATACTTTCCATTATAGCAGGGAAGGTAGCGAACATTCTTATAAAGATTAGAGCGATGCTATCAACAATCTATTAGGCAGCATAGAAGAAGATTTGAAGTAACGCTTCTAAAAACGTCTGACTCGCAGGAACTGCGTCATCTTAGCGCGGTTCCGTTCTTATCCCTAGTCCTATTAGCAAAGAAATAGTAGCAGTTATTGGTAGGATTTGATCTTTCGTGATAAATATAAATTAAATCTCATAAGTGTAGACGTTACAATTCCTTTTCGCGTGAATTTTCGATCTATGGGTTCTGAAACGTGAAATTTTCTAGTAGGCACTTCCAGATTGCGTCATGAGGTCAACCTTATAAGCGGGTTTCTTCCCTATGGGTGGAGGAACCGCGATAACAAAGTTTTTTGTTTTTTTTGTACACAGGGCCAAACATGAACGAAGCAACATTGTTGGTTTGAATTCAATATTTCCCAAACAACCATTGTCTTAGATTTATTGAAATCTTACCGACAACCATTCCGAAAATGTCGATCCTATGACTGTTAAACTCATTGAGTCTGTACTATTTATGGCGTGCGGTCAAAAGAAGGAATCAAGTAGAAGTTGAGACTAGAACAACAATAGAATATTGACTGGTTCCTGTCTTTGTGAATTTTCTGTGCAGACACGGAATAAAAACAAAGGGCGTTTCCAGTAATATTGGAAGACATTTGTAAATAGAGGACATTAAAACAGTTTATTTCCATTAATATACAGGGTGTCCCAGCATATGTGTCCACCTCCTTTTCCTCCTAGAGTTGTTGGAATTTCGAAATGAAACTTGGTAGGTCTTAGTTATGTTGCATGAGGTTACTTTTGAAGGTTTAGTTGACTTTGTAACATTCTCCAGTTTTTCTCCAGCGCATCTAACTCTAGATTTTCCAATGGCGGCAGGTATTTTTTATGATGAATTCTGATAGAAAATTTAATTTTAAGGCTAATTTATTCAGAGACATCTTTTGATCCGACGCACCGTTTGCGCGTAAAACGCAAAAAACTGAAAAATATCGCCCTTTTGTAGACAAATTCCTATTTATCACTGAAACCAAGCCTTGTACGTAAAAACACCTCAATGTAAACGTTGTAGCCTATTAATTTTCCTTTCAGATGATACCAAGATCAAAGTTGTAGATTAAATATTTAACGGGGTATTATGAATGAAAACAAAGGCAAATTTTTTTTTTAGTTTTATGATATATTAATTTCATATGGAAAAATAATTTTTTCTGTTCTGTTTCATAATAATTTTTATATACTTTTTTTCATAAAGTAAATAAGTACTTTTTCTTATTGTTAATGTCAGCTACTTTTTTTTCTATTCATATCGATTTCTGAATTGTTACTTTTTAAAACTTTTAAGGTATATTTTTCATTCATAATATCCCGTTAAATATTAAACCTACAACTTTGATCTTGGTACCACCTGAAAGGAAAATTAATAGGCTACAACGTTTGTATCAAGGTGTTTTTACGTAAAAGGCTTGCTTTCAGTGATAAATAGGAATTTGTCTACAAAAGGGCGATATTTTTCAGTTTTTTGCGTTTTACGCGCAAAAGGTGCGTCGGATCAAAAGATGTTTTGGAATAAATTAGTCTTAAAATTAAATTTTCGATCAGAATTCGTCATAAAAAAATACCTGCCGCCATTAGAAAATCAAGAGTTAGATGCGCTGGAGAAAAACTGGAGAATGTTACAAAGTCAACTAAACCTTTAAAACCTCATGCAACATAACTAAGACCTACCAAGTTTCATTTCGAAATTCCAACAACTCTAGGAGGAAAAGGGGGTGGACACATATACTGGGACACCCTGTATATTCTATGAAGATTCTCATCCGTATTTAACGTTTGCTCTGAAATTCTAAATTTATGGACCTTAATATTAAATTATAAAACTAACATTGAACCTTAAAAAGGCTTATTTTAAGACACCTGAAGAGGAATCTTAACAGCTTTGGAACTTCTCAAATATAAGTTAATGTTTTAAACAATTTTAGGGAACAACTCCTGCTAAATTACTGCAAAAATATGTTTCCTTGTTTTTAAGAAGAACTGTTTATTTTTAGATTAAATAAGAAATGCGGACATTAAACGAAATATACCGCGTATGATTAATAAATTTGAGTCGTTTGCAAACATTTTTCCTAGTGCAACAAAAGGAAGTGTTAATGAGATTCTAATGTCTTCTTTTTAGAATATTTACCAAACAATCACAGCCTTCCGGAGGAATGCTATTTCGGATTGTTTATGAATTCGGTCACGATTTTGCCGTAACAATAATCCGCTCTTTAGTCCAAGGTCTGAGTGTCGTCATCGCTGTATCGATGCGCAACCTCGACCCAATAGGTGGGGTAAGATGGACAGGTTGAAGCGAAGACTCACAATGAACCATCGTACATGGTGGTTTTATGGAGAATGTGGTCACTAGGATGTTCAGTGATCCACTGTCATTTAATTAGTACATGAATGGGTGACCGACCAGATGCCGTTGGCCTTATAAAAGGGTGGAATCCTCAAGATATCCCGGTGTTAATAACAAAAAAAATTAAAAAAAAAAAAAAAAAAAAAAAAAAAAAAAAAAAAAAAAAAAAAAAAAAAAACAAACAAGAACACAGATAGTAACAGGACTCGGGAAGACATTATCATATGTACGCCTATTTAAAATTACCAACGACGATACTTGCACAAACAATTGTAAATTTACCCCAGACATTAGTAATGATAACACAAGTAAGGCAGAAATAACTGAAAAACATCAACTATAAAAGAATCAGTAGCCAATCAAAATTTGTCCCATATCATTCTAACATTACTCAAAATCCATAATACAAACTGCTTTGACATCACATAATTTCTGTTCTCAAATTGCTTTATAGAAGAAGGAACATGACTTACTTCTGGTCATTTATTTATAAAACAGCATATACTTTTGGATTAATTTACATTCTACAAAATATGTTTGTAGTTTTTAAGATCAAAGGATTATTCTATTGGTCTTCTTAGAGTGTTATATTGTTATTTTTCATTTTTATGTTATTTGTAAATAATCTTTTATAAAAATAAACTATATAACAACATTTTAGCAAAACAGTATACAATGGGAAATATTCCCATTCCGAAGATTTCTTGTATTTTTGGTTTCTCGAAAAAAAAATAGACAATGTTCTTGAGACCTACTTGTAAAATGTTCAATTTTTTTTTCTTTTTTTTATATTATTCCTTAGTTAAATTCGGTATGTCGTAACAGACAAACGACAGATACGTACATATAACATGCCTGTAACAGTAAGCTATGTCAAACAATTGTCAATAACGGTATTATTATTTTCAAAGAATTAGTAGAAATAATAAACTACGCATTCTTATGGGGCATAAAAACAATTAATTTATTATAAAAAATACCTGAGTATTCTTAGGAAATAGTCCAAACAAAAAAAACACATTTATAAGTGCCTTTTTCTGTTTTTCCCCATTATCTGAGAGCAATATGAAAGTGCCGCCCAGTAAATGGATTCGCCGTTTGTGACGGGCCGCGAGCGATATAACAGAGCGAGTAAGAATTAAAACGGTAAAAAACAAAACAAAAAAAAACAGCTAGCATCCTGAAAATAGGTTAGTAGCCGTCGCGCTGAGAGGCTCGGAGGGAAGAACCTGGTGGACAGTCAGCACAGTCAAGGGCAGTGAGTCCCGCAGGGTGTAGTATTAGGAACAATACTATTTCTTATTTACATATAGCAAAACAATATATTTCTTTTTAAACATTATTTCAGTTCATAATTCTTCGCATCTATGGCAATAAGACCTATATATACACATTATCAAATACAAAATTCATTTACATTATGATAACATTTTTTCAATTTATGATTTAACTAAATATAGATATAAAACCCAATTAATTTTTAGATGATAACATTAAAATACATTAGTCTTATAACATCAGATTATTAAAATAAACCGTTAAAATATAAAACACAAAAAGCGGAAGGAAGATTGGCTAGATTTACGTTATATTAAAACAAATAAAATATATATACATGTATATAAAACACGATGCGTTTGGAAATTAATAAAAATAATGCACAAATAAAAAATACGATTTAGTTACATTTACAATAAAAAGTCAGCAAAATGGCCTATAAAAATAAGAAAAAGTCCGTCACGCAGGAGCTGCATAACTAAGCACTTTCCTCAGAATTTGCGTAGTTTAGACTGCTTTCCGAGACAATTTGCTTAAAATATCCTACATAAATAAAATAAAAACATGAATAGTTCTCTTTTAAATTTGTAATGAATAACTGATCAATTATTAATTTGCTTCCAGAGTTATGTTTACACATGGTACCTATTACACTACGTAATAAATACAAAAAAACTCATATTATCGTATTTTGATCTAACGCAGGAACAGGATAAAGTCACTCTAGTGGTAGAAAGCGCTCCTTGCGGCGCCTTTGTGAACCTACGTCTCCCGGGCTTTTCTATTGAAATATATTACAAATTAAACCCCCGCTTTCCGATTGACCGATTCAGCTCATTTTTACAACAACACTTCTTTCTCATGAGTTACCTACGACGTATACCGCGTTCCGTTACAGTACAGCAGAAATTACGACCGGTATGAGTATATTAGGAATTTGGGTCCGGAGTAAACCCCCCCCCCCCTTCTAATGAACCGATTTAGTTTATTTTTACAACACATATTTACCTGTAGATTACCACTACGAATACCGAGTTTCGTCGAAATATACCAAAAATCACGGCTGGTAGTGGCGAATTGGTATTGTGGGTCCGGAGTAAACCTCCCCTCCTAATGAACCGATTTAGTTTATTTTTACAACACATATTTGCGTGTGGATTACCACTACGAATACCAAGTTTCGTTGAAATATAACAAATATTACGGCTGGCATAGTCAAATTAGTGTTTTGGGTTAGGGGTAAACCCCCCCTTCCGGTGGACCGACTTTGGTGGTTAACGAACTCGTTCAATCGTTTGCTAATTGAATGCTATATACCAAGTTTCGTGACGAAAAAACAAAAACTCTGGCCGCTTTCGTGTTAACAGACACACACACACACACATATATATATATATATATATATATATATATATATATATATATATATATATAGATATAAACTTTAACGGGGGTCATTTTCGTTGTCTACTAGGTAGGATTGATAAAGATTTGAAGAAATTTTTCAAAAATTCCGTCACGAGTCCAACCTCAATAGCTACTTTCCTTCGGAGGAATGTGCTAAAATGAACAAATGAATGGTTTTATTTGACAATGATATTACGATATTTACAAATTAAATGAATACAAATAAAAACTTCCACAATGGACATCTGTCCCTCTCCGAGAGTACGCTAAAAAAGTCCGTCACGCAGGAGCTGCATCACTAAGCACTTTCCTCAGAATTTGGGTAGTGTAGACTGCTTTCCAGAACAATTTGCTTAAAATATCCTACATAAATAAAATAAAAACGTGAATAGTTCTCATTTTGTAATGAGTAACTGATCAATTATTAATTTGCATCCAGAGTTATGTTTACACATGGTACCTACTACACTACGTAATAAATACAAAAATCCTCATATTATCGTATTTTGATCTAACGCAGGAACAGGATACAGTCACTCTAGTGGTAGAAAGCGCTCCTTGCGGCGGCTTTGTGAACCTACGTCTCCCGGCTTTTCTATTCAAATATATTACAAATTAAACCCCCGCTTTCCGATTGACCGATTCAGCTCATTTTTACAACACTTCTTTCTCATGAGTTACCCACGACGTATACAGCGTTTCGTTACAATACAGCAGAAATTACGACCGGTATGAGTATATTAGGAATTTGGGTCCGGAGTAAACCCCCCCCCCTTCTAATGAACCGATTTAGTTTCTTTTTACAACACATATTTACCTGTAGATTACCACTACGAATACCGAGTTTCGTCGAAATATACCAAAAATCACGGCTGGTAGTGGCGAATTGGTATTGTGGGTCCGGAGTAAACCCCCCCCTCCTAATGAACCGATTTCGTTTATTTTTACAACACATATTTACCTGTGGATTAGCACTACGAATACCGAGTTTCGTCGAAATATACCAAAAATCACGGCTGGTAGTGACGAATTGGTATTGTGGGTCCGGAGTAAACCCCCCTTCTAATGAACCGATTTAGTTCATTTTTATATCTCACTTTTCTCTCTATATTAACACTACGAATACCAAGTTTCGTTGAAATATAACAAATATTACGGCTGACATAGTCAAATAAGTGTTTTGGGTTCGGGGTAAACCCCCCCTTCCGGTGGACCGACTTTGGTGGTTAACGAGCTCGTTCAATCGTTTGCTAATTGAATGCTAAACAAAAACTCTGGCCGCTATCGTGTTAACAGACACATATATATATATATATATATATATATATATATATATATATATATATATATATATATATATATAGATATATATAAATTTTAACGGGGGTCATTTTCGGTGTCTACTAGATAGGATCGGTAAAGATTTGAAGAAATTTTTCAAAAATTCCGTCATGAGTCCAACCTCAATAGCTACTTTCCTTCGGAGGAAAGTGCTAAAAACAAGCCAAATCTCTCTGCCATTTACATTTTTTAAGATTAGGTGATGTAAACATTAATGATATGTTCAGTAATTAGCAAGTTGGAGATCATCTGATTTCGATTACAATAGTTTATAAAACCAAAGTTTTATATAAAAATCAGTTTTCGTATCCTACGTTTTGGTTTTAATTTCAAGCCGTCCGCTGAGCTATGAATAAAGGAAGAACTGGCTCATTTATAAGTCACGACCATATATATATATATATATATATATATATATATATATATATATATATATATTTATATATATATATATATATTTATATATATATATATATTTATATTAATTTAGGATCATTTTTGGTACCCAGTCGTAAGGATTGGTGAATATTTCAAGACTTTTTTTCGAAAGCTTAATTTATTTTTATTATGTTCTTAGAATTACTTATTGCTTTATTACCTCAAAGCAATAAATAATAGTTTAGGCACAACTAGTTTTGTAGGAAAGAGTCAGCGTTAAATATAGACAACATTTGGCCTATAAACTATAAATAATTCGCCTATTTAAATTCTGCATAAGTTGTGCAGGTATTATTTTCATTTCTACCATCTATATATAGAAGGTCCATCATTCATGCAGCGCATTCAAATATCCCGGGACGGACTTTCTCTCAGCACTTATGAATGCTGAAGGCACATTCACGTGGCAATGAAGGATACTTAATATCTCCAAGCTATTGCAAATTCATTCCGAGTATTATCGACCATTATTAAATAGCTAGATCTTATCTTATAGTAGAGAAAGGAGAAAATTAGGAGCAGTGTAATTAGAGAGAGGACAGGTCTGAAGGATATAATCCATCAGGTAAGGAGGCAAAAATGGGAATGGGCTGGTCACATTTTAAGAAGAGCAGACAAGAGTTGGTCAACGGAGGTGACTGTTTGGACACCCTATGGTTACAAGAGGCGACGAGGAAGACCAAAGAAACGATGGACTGACTTTTTTGAAAAGATGGCTGGTCCACTGTGGTGGAGATTGGCGAGGGATCGAGATGCTTGGAAGGAGAAGTGGATCCAGATAGGAACCTTGGCTTCCCAGTAGGCTGGTCACCTGGAAAAGTCTAGACCTGTACTCCTTCATGTAAGGCCTATGTTCAAACTCAAAGAAGCATTTCTAAGATTGAAATTGTTAATTTACTTTCACATACTTATTTATTACAGCTTGTGAAATTTTTATTGTTATATAAATTTGATTTATAATTGAGTTAAGAGCATAATAAAAGGCTTTATTATTATTATTATTATACCTTATAGTGTCTTCGTTCGTGGGTCGGATTCTGATCGTCCCTAGGCCAACCCAGCCTTTATTAATGGGTACGTGCAAGGGAGAAAATCAGGCGGCTAGAGCATCATACTAACCACACTATCTCCCTAGTGTGCTGCGTGCTCATGAATCATTTTATTTTATTTTATGATGAGCTTCGTAATGTTAGCGATGAGCTCATGGTAAAGTTAGTAACACGTTCTTTGTCCAGTCAAGAGAGGAAAAAAAAAGTCCGACTCGCAGGAACTGCGTCATCTTAGCGCGGTTCAGTTTTTATCCCTAGTGTCATTTGGGAAGATTGAAATCGAAACCGTTATTATTTTGGTTCAACCTTTCCCCCGTAAACAAAGGGCCCGTTACCAAGGAGCAGCGTACCCTTATACCTGGAATGGCACCCGGTCGGTATTCAACAACTATTTTTCCCATTTTCTCGAAAACGGTTAAAGCTATCGCCTTGAAAATGGTTTCATTCGTTTTCCTTGGCGAAGAAGCCTATAAAACGAGTACTTAAAAGCTTATGAACTCAACAACGTAAGCGTTACGATTTTTTTTGCGCGAATGTATATATATGTATATATATATATATATATATATATATATATATATAAATATATATATATATATATATAAATATATATATATATATATATACATATATATATATATATATATAAATTTGAACCACCGTTATTTTCGGTCTCTAGGGGTTCTGAAACGCAAAATTTTCTAGTCGGCACTTCCGGATTGTTTCATGAGATCAACCTTATAAGCGGGGTTCCTCCCTATGAAGGGAGGAAGGAACCGCGCTAAAAAGAACAAAAACAAAAGAGCGCCACAATATTAGGAATTAAATAAACAAACTATGCTCTAATGGCTTGTTACGGGACTGTTTTTAGCACTTTCCTCCGAAGGAAAGTAGCTATTGAGGTTGGACTCATGACGGAATTTTTGAAAAATTTCTTCAAATCTTTATCGATCCTACCTAATAGACACCGAAAATGACCCCCGTTAAAATTTTTATATATATATATATATATATATATATGCATATATATATATATATATATATATATATATATATATATATATATATATATATATATATAAAGGGTGTTCCGTAAATGTCTAGTCATATTGTGAGGGGTGATAGAGGACCCTTAGGGGAACAAAAAATGTTCTATGACGATTTCCCGAATTCTCGCCCATAAGGGAGAAAACGTCGTTTTATTGTTTTTTCGAGACAAACGTACTTTTTAGAAGAATAATCGTTGTAGCTCCGTCCCAGATGGTACTACTAAAAAGGGTGTGAAACCAATCGAAAGCTGAGTAAATTTACTATAAGACTAGTTGAGAGTAAACGTAAAAATGAATGAATGTAAGTATGTATATCTTACCAAAAGAAGGCAATTCTAAATTTCCTGACATTTTATTGATATTTCTTTCCAGCGTTACTCCTCAATAAGCAGGATCTGAGATTTCCGGGTTTTAGAAAAACTTCCTCATTTAACCAGCTTTCCGTTCATGTATCACAACCCTGTGTTATTGAAGTATTTGAACGATTTACGAACAAAAGTTTTTAAAAAAACATGGATCTGTGAAAAGAAAATTATATTTTTTTCTTCAGTTTATTCAAAAAGCTGAAGGGAAATATTTATTTTTATAAATGTTTACATAAATATTAAGTAAATATTTACTTAAAACAATAAAAAAAAATTACTTCCACCAATATAAAACAAAATCTTAAAACAGTAAATAAATAAAATACACATTTATTTTGAATTTGTTAATTCAGGTAACTAATACTGGGTCCAGGAGGCGGCCATTAAGGAACCCCAACCATACATTAACCTCAAAAATTACTATTTTTACCTAAATCACGCATTTGAACACATTTTTACAGGATTGTGTACATATTATTTAAGAGGGATAGAATTTTTAATTACCACAACAAAAACGCATGGGCTCAGAATCCCAGTGAGTTTCACAAGCGTAGCCATCAGTATTAATTTAAGGTAAAGCATTTGTTTTCTAAATATAAGTACCTGTAAAAATGTGTTGAAATGCGTGATCTAGGTAAAAATAATAATTTTTGAGGTTAATGTATGGTTGGGGTTCCTTAATGGCCGCCTCCTGGACCCAGTATTAGTTACCTGAATTAACAAATTCAAAATAAATGTGTATTTTATTTATTTACTGTTTTAAGATTTTGTTTTATATTCGTGGAAGTAATTTTTTTTTTATTGTTTTAAGTAAATATTTACTTAATATTTATGTAAACATTTATAAAAATAAATATTTCCCTTCAGCTTTTTGAATAAACTGAAGAAAAAAATATAATTTTCTTTTCACAGATCCATGTTTTTTTTAAAACTTTTGTATTTAAACCGTTCAAATACTTCAATAACACAGGGTTGTGACACATGAATGGAAAGCTGGTTAAATGAGGAAGTTTTTCTGAAACCCGGAAATCTCAGATCCTGCCCAATGAGGAGTAACGCTGGAAAGAAATATCAATAAAATGTCAGGAAATTTAGAATTGCCTTCTTTTTGTAAGATATACATACTTACATTCATTCATTTTTACGTTTAATCCCAACTAGTCTTATAGTAAATTTACTCAGCTTTCGATTGATTTCACTCCCTTTCTAGTAGTACCACCTGGGACGGAGCTACATTATTATTATTCTCTTAAAAACCAGGTTTGTCTCGAAAAATCGACAAAACGACGTTTTCTCCCTTATGGGCGAGAATTCAGGAAATCGTCATAGAACATTTTTTGTTCCCCTAAGGGTCCTCTATCACCTCTCTCAATATGACTAGACATTTATGGGACACCCTGTATATATATATGTCTGTTAACACGATAGCGGCCAGAGTTTTTGTTTTTTCGTCACGAAACTTGGTATATAGCATAAGATACAAACGATTGAACGAGTTCGTTAACCATCAAAGTCGGTCCACAGGAAGGGGGGGGGGGTTTACCCCGAACCCAAAACACTAATTTGACCATGTCAGCCGTAATATTTGTTATATTTCAACGAAACTTGGTATTCGTAGTGGTAATATAGAGAGAAAAGTGAGATATAAAAATGAACTAAATTGGTTCATTAGAAGGTGGGGTTTACTCCGGACTCACAATTCGCCACTACCAGGCGTGATTTTTGGTATATTTCGACGAAACTCGGTATTCGTAGTGGTAATCCACAGGTAAATATGAGTTGTAAAAATAAACTAAATCGGTTCATTAGGAGGGGGGGTTTACTCCGGACCCACAATACAAATTCGCCACTACCAGCCGTGATTTTTGGTATATTTAGACGAAACTCGGTATTCGTAGTGGTAATCTACAGGTAAATATGTGTTGTAAAAATAAACTAAATCGGTTCATTAGAAGGGGGGGGTTTACTCCGGACCCACAATACCAATTCGCCACTTCCAGCCGTGATTTTTGGTATATTTCGACGAAACTCGGTATTCGTAGTGGTAATCTACAGGTAAATATGTGTTGTAAAAATAAAATAAATCGGTTCATTAGAAGGGGGGGTTTACTCCGGACCCAAATTCCTAATATACTCATACCGGTCGTAATTTCTGCTGTATTGTAACGAAACGCGGTATACGTCGTTGGTACCTCATGAGAAAGAAGTGTTGTAAAAATGAGCTGAATCGGTCAATCGGAAAGCGGGGGTTTAATTTGTAATATATTTCAATAGAAAAGCCCGTCAGACGTAGGTTCATAAAGCCGCCGCAAGGAGCGCTTTCTACCACTAGAGTGACTGTATCCTGATCCTGCGTTAGATCAAAATACGATAATATGAGGTTTTTTGTATTTACTACGTAGTGTAGTAGGTACCATGTGTAAACAAAACTCTGGA
Source organism: Gonocerus acuteangulatus (assembly GCA_946811695.1). Taxonomy (NCBI): domain Eukaryota; kingdom Metazoa; phylum Arthropoda; class Insecta; order Hemiptera; family Coreidae; genus Gonocerus; species Gonocerus acuteangulatus. Next base: position 47,467,375 of record OX328131.1, read on the forward strand.
AGCAAATTAATAATTGATCAGTTACTCATTACAAATTTAAAAGAGAACTATTCATATTTTTATTTTATTTATGTAGGATATTTTAAGCAAATTGTTCTGGAAAGCAGTCTACACTACCCAAATTCTGAGGAAAGTGCTTAGTATTGCAGCTCCTGCGTGACGGACTTTTATTTTTCTAAATAGCTAGGTAAGGTTTCATTCCAGGGTGATCAACTCCCAAGAATTTTAAAGTTTCTGGTCATCTTTATTTTATTAATTTATTCTTTTTTGTATATTATATTTTATACTTGCCAAATACCCGTGCTTCGTCACGGCAGATAATTAGTTATTTCATTGCGTTAAATAATCATCAGCAAAATAAACGTTACTACATAATTTTGTACAGTTTATTATAGCACGGTTCCCGTCATACTATAAGTGATTCATGAATTGATAAGTAATCAAAGTATAATGTTTCTTGACACTGGTGCACCCTAGTGGCTGCGAACTCTTCTCCTGAGCAAAGCCTAGACGTCTTCTTCTTTAAAAATTTAGAGAGAATGCGATTTCATTCATGCAGCTTCTTTGGCGAACTGCGCATATATTATTTGGCGGATTCTTCTTCAAAAGTTATTAATTTTTTTTTTCATTTATTTACCTATTTATTTGGTTTTTACAGACCATCGACATCTTGGACAATAGCGCGGACATCCAGGAATTTTCCCAACGAGCCGTTGGATGAGAAAATTCCTGCCGCAGTTAGAATTCAAACCCACCATGTCCCGCTTATGAATCTAAAGTGTTAGCCACTTGACTACGGGGAGACCCCGTTGTTAAATAATTTGTCAAAAAATATCCCATATATATATGTATATATATATATATATATATGTGTGTGTATGCTAGGGGTTATCCGGCGTGGTATGCTACACCTGCTTTCTACCTCTAGAAAAGCAAAACTAAATTAGAAACCAAATAAGTGATATTAAAATCTAATAACGCAAATCTGTAACTGTTCGGGTTCACAGTTTCGAACTCCTGACCTCCGAACTGTGTGTTCTAGACAATTTTGACCTAGCCTACAACACTCGCCGGATCTAGATCTACCTGTGTGCAAAGTTTGAACAAAATCGTTCAACCTGTGTTGTATAAGGAACAAACATACAGACAGACAGCTGATAGTCGTTTTTGACCTATCCTATGACACTCCCCGTATCTAGACCTACATGTGTGCCAAGTTTGGTCAAACGGTTTGTATAAGGAACAAACAGACATACAAACAGACACGTGATTCATGTATATATATATATATATATATATATATATATATATATATATATATGTGTGTGTTTGACGAGATAGCTTCTCTCTCCATCATTGCTGTTCTTCTCGATACTGCTACATTTCGCCGGATTCCTCACGGCTTCATCACCTATCCTTGTTCATTCGAACAGAAAATATCATTCTGTTTTGGTTCGCTTCTCGCTGTTTTTGTATGTAATTATTATTTTCGACTGCTAATGACAAAGAGACTTAAATCCTAATGCCTAGTACTTACCGGCTAATATACGACGTTAAAAAACCAATTCATAAAATAAAATCTTTGATCTCATGAAATAAATAAATACACTCACGTGTATCCTGAGTTTCAGCTTTCCTCTCCGGTTCGTTTTTTCGTCCTTTTTCGTTTTTTCGTTTTTCCGCATCACAACATCACCCGCGCTGAAAGGAAAATACATATTGATTATTACTTTTCCAGGGGGTTATTACAACAAAACTAATACCACCGTAAGTTAATTTAATGATTAGTACCATATAATTAACACACCACATATTGTAAGAATGCCTACTGATATAGGACCGTCAGTTACCCGATAAAATAACTGAAATATTCTCCGATGAAAGTCAATAAACGGTCGATATTTACAGTTACTTGTTAAGTAAAAGTCTAAATCGCATGAATCAAAATTCCATAAAGTTTATTATCTCAGTGTCATTTTGATTACTTCCAATAAATATAGTTTTATATATTTTTTTTAATTTTAAACACCAAGGAAAACCAGATAAAAAAATTAATGAAAAAATAATAGTTTAGGTACTTGGCTAGTATACAATCATTGTAAGGAATGGTCAGAAATGGTTTAAAAATAAAATGTACATTTAAACAACTGGATTGATGTCTCTGGAAATCATAAAAATATTAAGTTAATGAATGAAGTATTCTTAAGATGAACATTGAGATTTATAAAATAAATAGTTAAAATAAGAGCTTAATATAGGTACTAATTTATGAAATTGCTCGGTGTAATTGATGGTATGTATATATATATATATATATATATATATATATATATACATATATTGTATGTAGTTGGTATCAGCTTTATTCAGTCCTCATATATTTTATATTTAAATTACATACGGTGAAGCATGTCACACACCTGGTTATTAAATTTTGTTATAGAAACATTTCGGCTATAAACCATTTTCAATCTATCAATCTGTATTATTATTATTATTATAAATAAAATCTCACGAAAACCTTTTTACCAATAATCGATACCATTGAAATAGCTAAAAAATCGATACAAACCAGCCATATTCATTATCACAGATGACTATTCAGTATTACGCCGGACGCAAGCTAGACAACACGACGAGAGGATTTCCTGATAAGGTAGGATTAAGATTAAGATAAAATATTATATGTTCATATGTAAATTTATTTAAGGAAAGGATAGATATATATATTACTATACAAAAATTATAGGTTGAAGATTTACAAAAATTATTGTTGAAGAGGTGCGAAAAGGCACGAAACATGTCGGGCGAAACATACAAAATAAAGTAGTTAAAGTAGAAAAAGTGTGTACTACTTTATCGACCCCCTGCCAGAAAAAGAAACAAAAAAAAGAGGAAAATATATATCGGGTCATCATTCACAATAATTAATATATATACATATATATATATATATATATATATATATATATATATATATATATATATATATATAAACACATACAAATTAGAACCACCACTATTTTCGTTCTCTAGGGATTCTGAAACGGAAAATGGTCTATTCTGCACTTCAATGGCCTATTCTGGTCTTGATTGCGTCATGAGGTCAACCTTATAAGCGGGGTTCCTCCCTATGAAGCTCGCGAATGGTGAATATAATCAAACAGATGTTCTATCATGATAATGTTATACTATTTACGGCTTAAACAAAACTACAAAAAAATATTGAATTTATTTGTGAAGTACTGCTGCATCCTGCAAATTTCAAGCAGGTGGTTGATTACATACAAACAAGAATTTTATGCGGCAATGGAATTTAAGTGGTGAGAAATTGTAGACAGAGGTCACAAAAAATCATTGATTAAAACTATATTCATTATTTTATTTACACTTTTTAAAAATTTCCCAAAATTGCGCAAAATGTTTAGACCGACCTGATATATGTAATAATTATCCAACCGGTACACACTATAACGAAAACATCCTGAAAATTCTATTAGTTAACTTTAAATGCCGTGAAACGTAAACAGAGAGCCGTAAGAAGAAATTACAGAGGAATTCTCTCACCGATGGCCTTGTGTAAATTGTTGTGTAAATGAAGTTGTTTTAAAAGTATAATTCCACATATGGAGCTAAATCATGGTTATTGTAGATGTTTTTATTTTCCTTAACCAACCATGAGGAGGGAACGGCGAACAGATTGAAGTTTCGAAATCTTTTAAACTACAGGAAACATTAGTAATAGTTATAAAAACTATAATAATACTTCTTGCGCAACAATAATCATATTCAGTCGATGAAGGACACTCGGGAATAAATATAGAATCATTGCTCAGAACATAGGGCAAGATGGCGTAGGAACGAAAATAGAAAACATGTATTAAGAGATTTTCATTTCCTCTTACGGGGGTTTAGAAGACACGAGACCCCACAGGAACTGCGTCATTTCAGCGGATTTACGTATCCTTCTTAGTACTGGTGTCATTTAGAATCCTTGGAATAAATAAAGTTAACTAGCTGTTACCCGGCGTGCCATGCTACGCCTACTTTCTGTATCTAGGAAAGCAAAAATAAATTATAAACCAAATAAGTAATATTAAAACCTAATAACTGATGGATCAAAAACAGTGGAAGGAGTAGGATCAGCTATACTGTCAGAACAAAGAATATACAAATGTTCACTCCCTTCTATTTGTTCAAGCTTTACAGCTGAATTACTAGCTATAAAAAAGGCTCTAAATTGTATTATCCCAACCACTCAACAAATCGTAATTTGTACAGATTCTTTATCATCAATCCTAGCAATCTGCAATCTCTACCCAGACAACTCCCTGGTCATAGATATTCAAAACAAAATAAATGAGTTCAGAATAAATAACATAAAAACTCTGTTTATATGGATTCCTGGGCATTGTGGAATAATTGAAAACTTAAAAGTTGACAAAGCAGAAAAAGAAGCAACAAAAGAAGGACAATTTTGCTCTCAAGTTCCTGTTGCAGATGTATTGCAACAGGAACTTGAGAGCAAAATTGTGTTGCAGCCGTGAAACTATCACTAAAAGATAAATGGTTCCAAGAATGGAATGTTTTAACATTTCTAGTTAACTGAATTCCTCCAAACTTTTCGGCCTGAAGGAGTTCTATTAATTTGTCTGTAGCGACTGTTTTTTTTATATATCATGCTCGGGAAATGAGGAACATGTTTAGTACAAAAAAAAATATAAAAAAAAGACCAATAATAAATTGTGGGTTACTCCAGAACAAAGTTATTAATCATGCTTAGCGTTCAATTCAATCGGCAATTTTTTTAATAATCAATCCAATATTTCATTAACATTAATATATTTATTTCATAACAAATATACATTTTAAATTATATACATAATTTGAGTTCAATAATTAAATACAGCACTCCGCGCCTGATCAATCATGAAACAAAACAGTCCACTAACTAATAAAACTTGGAACAAGAGAAAGCAATTTATTACTGATATAAAAACAAATTAAAAAAACATATTTCTACCATAAACCACTTGAAAGGATATTAACTTGTATTACCCCATTCGAAATGGTTCTATTCTCTCTAGAAGGAAAGATAAAATGTTTCTGCATAAATTAAGAATTAGATTTATTTATGATAGTTTTTATTAGAGTCACTAAGAATAGCCACAGCTGTGTTTGATTTATTACTCTTCAGGAGAAAACAAGAACCCATTTTCAGGGCACCTTAATAAAATAAGGGTCCTTAAAACATATATCAATCAAAGAACAGGATAAAACTACAAGTAAACCAGCGGAATGGGAGGATAATAAAATTGATGTCACGAACCTTTAGCTAATAGGAACGAATAAAAAAGTCCGACTCGCAGGAACTGTGTCATCTAGAACTATTCCCTTCAAAACTCGACTTTTCCTTCTCAATGGAAAACAGCGTTGGCTCCCTTTTATCCAATCTTTCCAAACCTTTAGAGCGTCTGGTCCAATCTCAAGTGTCCAACCACCTTGAACAAAATAATAACCTTAACCCTCTCCAGTCTGGCTTCCGTCCGTCATACTCCACTCAATCAGCGCTCATAAAAATCACCCATGACATTCAAACTGCCATAGATAACCAACAACTCACTATCCTAGTTCTCCTAGATTTTTCAAAAGCATTTGTTACCGTTGACCATCAAATCCTCCTCACCAAACTCCAATCTCTTTCCTTTTCCAACAGTGCCATTAGCTGGTTCCAATCCTTTCTATCCAATCGATCCCAATACGTGGTCATCCCCGACAGAAATCCCTCTAGCCCTCTTCCTCTTTCCCGTGGTGTACTCCAGGGGTCCTCGTTATCCCCAACTCTATTTTCTGAGTACATCAATGATCTTCCTCTTTCCATAGTTCATTCCAAGTTCCATCTTTAAGCTGACGATACCCAGATCTACATATCCTTTAAGCCCTCTTTGCTACAAGATGCTGTAGACAAGCTGCAAGTAGATATCGTCGATACAAATGCAAACTAACGAAGATGAAAAAATGCATCTTTCATTGTCCATCTTTAATCATTTCTGCTGGACTTATTTACGGCAAATTCTTCAATCTGACTTCACTCTATTAAAGGGAAAGTATTCCACTATCAAAAGGTCAAATCTGCCGAATATTTGACTCTCCAAAAAAAAGTTATGAATAAATACTTTTCCACTCTGAAAAGTGGTGATTTTCATATCCGTTAGTTTGCTTTTGTATCGACGATATTAATAATACCAATGCTTGGGCCACAGCTAATAAGCTTTCCCTGAATCCGGATAAATCCAAAGCCATTTTTATTGGCTCCCAATCCCTCATAAGTTCCACCTCCCCTTTTCCGGTCTTTTATCTCAACAGCATCCCTATAAAATATTGTAAATCAATTAAAAATCTTGGAACCATATTTGATCAGAATCTTTCCTGGAAAAATGATTTTTCCCAAATTTCCCGTGGATCCATATTTATCCTGAGACAGCTCAACCTCTCCCGCCATCTCCTGCCAACAAAGACCCGTCAAGTCCTCGTAACCTCCCTATTATTCCCCCAGTTTGACTAAGGTTGTTTGGTGTACGGTGGACTTTCTGGCGATCTCGAGGCAAAACTCAAACGCCTCATGAAATGTTTCATTTTATCCTCGGGATCCCCAGAGACTCCCACACATCACATTTCTACCTGGAGCTAAATTGCCTATTCCCTCTTAATCGTCGACAGTACTTCCTCGGCTCAGTCCTATACCAAGTAATTCAATCCCGTAGACCTTCTTATATTTTTCAACTCCTTAAATTTAAATCCTCTGTTGACTCCCGTAACACCCGATCTCGTCCTTCCGATCTTTATATCCCTTCCCACCGATCAGCAATATTCAAAAATCATTCGTCACCCGTGCCACCTCGCTATGGAATTCCTTGCCTCTGTTTGTCCGCCATTCTACCAACCTAGAAACCTTTAAATCCCAACTCTTCCAACACTTTCTATCTCTGCAGGTTTTACCCAATCCCTAGTTTATATTGAAGCTGTACATTATATACTGGTAATATTTATTTATTAAGTTTATATATTAAATTCTTTATTATTTTGTAATTTCAAAATTATTCCTATGGGACTTGTGTCCCAGAATAAGAATAAAAATTTTCATTTCATTTCATTTCATCTTAAAGCGGTTCCGTTCATATCTCTACTGCTATTAGTAAAGGAATAGAAGCAGTTATTGGTAGGTTTAGATCTTTCGTGAAAATATAAATAAAATCTCAAAGAGCAAGAAGTTTAATTCTAGTACGACTAGTAGACGTACTAGAACATAACACATTTTAGCTGACCATAGGAACAAATCACAGCACACTTAAACACTGACACCAAGACACTTAAGACAGTTTGACTGACCTTCGTCCCCTTTCTTCTTTCTCTACTCTCCGACTATCTTTCGCTTTACCTCCTCCTCTATCGCTGTGCACCACACAGCACATTACATATACCTCCCTCTTGGGAATCCTACACCTTTTTCTCCTTTACATACCGCCTTCGAGTGCATTTATGCAGTATAAGGACACCTCCTCCCTCATCCTCCCTCTACCTGTGGCCCTTACGCACGCCTGTTGCGTTCGAGGTCCTTAGTTTTCTTCTGCGATTCTGCAAAACGTTTTTCTTTCTCTTCATTTTCATCATGCCCTTCCTTGCATGTTTTTTATTTTTCTTTCTTCTAAAGTGGGGTTTAGGGGGCAAAAAAAAAAAAGAAAAAAAAAAAAAAAAAAAAAAAAAAAAAAAAAAAAGGTTTAACATACCACAACAGGAAACTGACAGTATCCTAAGCGGAAGTGACTTCCCCTAGCATTTTTAACGTTCGCTCTAGGAAAACAGTATTACCAATATGTTTCTTATATTCTTACCTTTTCTAAAATATTCATTTTTCTGTTAAATATACATGAAAAAATTAAAAAGTCCGACTCGCAGGAACTGCATCAACTTAGCGCGGTTCCGTTCATATCCCTTTTGTCATTTGAAAAGCTTAGAATAGAAACAGATAATATGTGGTTCGGCCTTTGTTCAAAGGGCTTTATGACTTTACCTGATCGGGTCCGCAGACCCCAGAATCCTCTTCTAAAAATACCTATTTAGTACGTTTTAATGCATTGAAAAATATCAAAATTTTTCACCTTTTCTTGTGTTCGTCTACTATAGTAATAATTCTACAATTAAATAAAAAATAAAATAAAAAACCAACAGAATAATGTCAATTGAAAATATTCAAAAGACGTCATCGAATCTCTTTCTCTTGGCAAGCTATATTTCTAACAATGAATTGTTTTTCTTATTTTACTTAATCTGTTTTATTGTCAAATACATTATCCAACTTTAAGCAATTAAACCAAACCGTTCGAATAAACGGAATCAATTACTTCAAAGTTTAAGCACTTATTTCTCCGATTGACATCGCTTATTCAAAACTTTCTTCAAAACCTTTTTTTTAGACCATTTAGTAAGCTTTCGAATGGTAACCTTTCGCTTCCCAAGATTTTCAACCGTTTTCGAGATATTAATGAAAGTATACGAAGTTCCCAAAACTTTTCATTATTTCTAGCAACAGAAAATTGGTCTCATTTTACCTATCCTGTTTTACACACAAATACATTTTCCTAACATAAGAAATTACTAAAATAAAAATCAATAAAAAACTAAGGGAAAGAGGCAAAAATTACGAAAAGAACGACAAAAAACCGTTCATAAGAGCTAAACAGACGTATTTGAACTTTTTAGCACTTATTTCTTCGATCGACATCACCTAATCAAAAATTGTTTCAGAATCTTTTTTGTAGAGAATTTAGAAAGCTTTCAAATAGTTTCTATCCACTTATCAAAATTTCCCAACAGCGTTCGAGATATTAATGAAAGTAAACGAAGTTTCCAAAACTTTTCATGTTTATTCATAAAATATTTTATTCTAACCCTTCCTTAACTCCAAACGTAACCAAAAGTTTAACGTGTTAGTTTTGATGAAATTCAAACATGCAAAATTGTTTCAACTGAATCCCATGATTGTAAGTACCAAAACCAAACTAGGCTTTGTATTTGTGTCGGCAGATACCTGGGGTATATTTACAACTCTTGAGGATTAACTCCTAGCAGGTACATGTTTTTGTGGACCTTTTGTTCCTACAGGCAGTGAAAGGACTCTCTATTCCCTCATAGTATCTAACCTGTGTGAAGTTGAATATTGTTTCTAATTATACGTATCCTGTTCTATTGACAAATACATTTGACTACTATAAGCAATTACAAACACTAGGGAACATGCCAAAGAACTCGGAGTTGGAGCCTCGACAGTTTCAAGTCATTTGAAGGAAATCGGCAAATCCAAAACTGACATTTCATACGGTACAGCCTGATATATTTCCAGCAATGAATTGTTTTTCTTATTTTAATTAATCTGTCAAATACATTATCCAACTATAAGCAATGAAAAAATAACAAGGAATAAAAACAAACAAAAAGAACCGTTCAAATAAACGAGCTCAATTACTTCAAAGTTTAAGCACGTATTTCTCCGATTGACATCGCCTAATCAAAACTTTCATTAAAACCTTTTTTGTAGAGCATTTACTAAGCTTTCTAATGGTATTCTTCCGTTTACCAAGATTCTCAATCTTTTTCGAGATATTAAGGAAAGTATACAAAGTTACCAAGACTTTTTATGTCTGTTAATAAAATATTTTATTCTAACCCTTCCTTAACTCCAAACGTAACCAAACTTTCAACATATTAGTTTTAATGAAAGTAGAACATGCAGAAAATGTTTCAACTGAATCACATGATTAGAAGTAAGGAAACCAAAAAACGGTATTCAAGAACTATTTTTCCAATTTTCTCGAAAACGGTTAAAGCTATCGCCTTGAAAATGGTTTCATTCGTTTTCCTAGCCCAGGAAGCACATAAAACGAGTACTTACAAGCTTATGAACTCAAAAACGTAAGCGTTACGATTTTTTTGCGCGAATTTCGCCCCAAACGCCATCTTCCAGTGGGCGGATTTTGCTGGTTAACGAACTTGACCTTTCAAATTAGACGAAAGATTTTTGTACCAAATTTCATCAAAATCTGACCATTCGTCTAGGAGCTACAGAGCGAACAGACAAATATATATATATATAAATAAATATATACATATATATATATATATATACAAATTTGAACCACCGTTATTTTCGGTCTCCAGGGGTTCTGAAACGCGAAATTTTCTAGTCGGCAGTTCCGGATTGTTTCATTGTATCAACCTTATAAGCGGGGTTCCTCCCTATGGGGGAGGGAGGAACCGCGCTAAAAGTGATACAAACAGTGACATAACACCGTTTAAAAGAACAAAACTAACACTTTCGGAGTTTTAAGCACTTATTTCTCCGACTTACAACGGCTCATAGAAATTTGCTTCAGAACCTTTTTGTAGAGAATTTAGGAAGCTTTCGAATGGTTGCATTGCACTTACCACGATTTCTCAATTCCTTTCAAGATATTCAGGAAAATATAAAGAGATCAAAAAACTTTTTAAATTTGTTAATAAAATATTTTATTCTAATCCATACATATAAATGTATATATTTAAGTTCAAGGTGATTGTGGGGAAGGATCAATGGATTTCTAAAGAAAATGGCAGGAGTACCTATTACCTTCAATTTTTTTTTTTTTTTTTTTTTTTTTTTTTTTTTTTAACGGCGAATGGACAAATCCAGGCCATTATCGCCGACATCCAATGAATGAATCTAAGGCGCTAGCCACTGGACTACGGGAGACTCCGATATTACCTTCACAAATGGAAATATTATATATATATTTATATATATATATATATATATATATATATATATATATATATATATATTGAGTCAGGGTTTGACATTCCCTGTATCAAGACCTACCTGTATGCCAAGTTTGATGAAAATCAGTCAAACGGTGTGGATTTGTATAAGGAACAAACAGACAGACACGACTAATGATTTTACTACATTTTTCCCCTTTTTAAATAGATTTGAAGAATTCCAAAACTACGTTCTTGTTTTGCGGAACCAGTAGAAGCGTTAATGTTGCATATTAATGCATGCAAAAGGTTCCCTGGTCTAAATATTTGAAATGAATTAATTTATGTGTATCTTGCTAATATGATTATTATTACATACAGTTAAACCATAGATTCTGGCGTTAATGAACTCAACGGTTGACACGCCTTGACTCCAACCAAAAAAAAAAACATAGATTGTACATTACAAACACAACAACTAGCATAAATTGGACTACGTTATGATGGAATTACATTCTATCTAACATAGGAAGAGCTATTCGTAAGAGAAATGAAGAAACCACACGGAGGAGAAACGACAAACATCATGGACCTCCCACGCAGGCTTTATTGGAGGAAATGAAATAATAGGATTTTCGTGGTTTTAGGGGGGAGGGGTTAATTGAAATTAGTAGTTTAGAAAAGGGGGGCCGCGAAGGTCGAACTGCGGCTACCCCTAGAATGCTAACCCACCATCTGCACTTTCTTTTAAAGGTACGTTTCAAAATTTTGAGGTTTTTCTGACCAGAATTGAAGGGTCTTGAGTAAATAGCAGTACTTGTACACTTTTCAAAGAAACGGGGTTAGCTAAGTGGTAAAGCCCTCTACTAGTGTACTGGAGAACTTGAGCTCAAAATTAGAGGGCGCACTAAACATTTTATTTTTAAGTGTCGTAGTTCGAGAGTTGGATTCGGAGACCTAGACCGTCCCTAGACGCAACCAGTTTCTAATTAATTTATTAATAGGTAAGTACTGACCACACTATCACCCTGGTATGATGAAGAATCAGATACCTCTACAGTATCTGCCCCTCTGGTCACGCGCCAACATCCTGCAAGATCAATCCTTGACTATTTTCACACTGTATAATCTCCACGGTCAACCATCTTTCTGCTTTGTGTTTATTACAGTCGCAGCCAACGGCCATAGCCACGTTGAATACACCAGTTTTTCTGTTGATCTCCGAAGTTAAGCAACGTCGGGCGTGGTCAGTACCTGAATGGGTGACCGACCACGAGCTGTTGGCATTATAAAAAGAGTGGCAACCAGTAGATAACCCGGCGTTAATATCCTAAATGTTGATACGCCGTTAAACACGAGAAATATTACAGTCGCTGCTTTGTTGAGGAATCCGTAATTTGAAATCCTCAAGAATTTTTTTTGATATTTTTCAATTGCTACGAAATCGAGGAAAGAAACTAATTATAAAAACCCGAAAAATTAATTAATACAAATGATGTATTATTCACAATTATATAATCATAGTGAGTTTAGGTTTCACTTTTTCCTTCAATCATCGAAGGCGGAGAAAGCTCGATTCGATGACAATAGGAAATTATCTACAGCCTTGACGGGGTTCGATTAGCTTTCATATCGATGGCAGCTATCGATTTATTCATCACAACAATAATCTGTAATTATAAATGTCATGTTTTCTTCCGGCAGAGAAAGGGGCGGACATGATTTGAAAATAATTAAACAGGAAATCAAACTGTGCAAATAGTAAATTGTTCATCACGCAGGAGTTGTGTAATCATAGCACAATCCTTAGAAACCCAAACATTAAAACAATTATTATTATTCAACTGGCCATTCTCTTAATCTTCGTATTTTCGAACTAGGCGGAACAGTTACTTGGAAAACGAATTAAACAGCATGCGCAAAGTTTTGATAAAGGGGAGAATAAAACAGCGTTGGCTTATCATGCTATAAAATATAAACATAGTTTTCATTTTGAAAATATTAGCACATTAAAGAAATAGAATGAAAAGAAGAATTAAGGAAAATATCCACATCATAAAAAATAGAAAGAAAGTTGTAAATAAAAAAAACTGAAATACTACATTTGAGTACTATTTTTATTAACTTATTTGAAAAAAAAATAAAAATATGTTTTAATTAAGGGTGGGAAGATGGTTTTAATTTTTGGGACTATATTTCTTCTGGAAATTAATTTTAAAAGTATGACATATAGATTATCGATCAGCTGATTATATTTCGCCATGATGGATTCTTTCAGACCATGATCAGTCTAGACGTGGCCGTACTGGTGGAAGGTTATCCTCCTCCTTGTAACTTTTCCCCCTGAAGAGGTACCAAAAAGGTGTGGCACATGTAGGGAGGTAATAAAGTTGGTGAAACTGTATGGTGTTTTTATTTTTTGACATTCCGCCTAGCACGAAAATAAAACAATTATATATATATTCCGTTTGTTTTTATATTTCTTATTTTATCGTCTGACTGAATGAATTTTTAAAAATATACTACTCTCCGATTTTCATTGCGTTTCTTTGTTTAGATATTTTTTGTGAACAACTACAAGGTTATACTTGCCCGATTTTTTCATGCTGCACACGATTGGTTAACTGTTATAATGTATTAGGTATATTCGTTTATTTTGCATGAATATTTTTCTGTTTTTTTTTTTTTTTGTTTTTTTTTTAATACTTTAACATCCTATATAAAACTTATGACAGAAGAATTGAAAATACTGATATATTTTTTATTTATAAATTGTATAATATGACCACAAATATAAATTGATATTGATTCTGACCACAAAAGACCTCTTAAAGAAATCTGAATATATACCAGTGAGGTTAGTGTGTCCAATTCTTATTCTCTACAAAACTACTTCAAATTGCCTACTCTCTTGAAATGAGACTTTTTATACCGTGGTAGTGGTTTTATCACTTTTAACTTTTTTTTATTATTATTATTATTTGTATTAAGGTGCTTCGACTACCTAGGTCATTAGCACCAAAACTATAACAACTATTTTAACTTGTTTTAACTATTTTTAAACAATTCTATCGCAACTTTCAGAAAATCAGATATTTTAGATGTGCTACAGCTTCTGACATTTTTGGCAATTATTAAAGCGTGACCATCTATTACCCCGGCACTAATTATTTTTTACTTTGATTATAATCAAATAAGATTATTTAATAAGTTCCTTAAATAAATATTTAAGAATCTTAAGTACCGAAGTGCCTAGATAATTCTTACCTTATGCTTTCCGAGCGACAGCCGTGTGTTGCGGGTTCCATACCTCGGCCCCCTGCAATACGCGTCCCCTCTCAACTGCAACAAAAATGTATATCAAGTGAATAAATTAATTAAAAACACATTAATCTGGAACATTAGTCCCTTAAGAATAACAATTGATTATAAATAATAAAATAAAATCCACTTATCTATAAAACAAAGAGTTCTGTAGCTAATTATCTGAAATATTGAGCTAACATATTGGCATATTAAAAGGAGTGTTTGGAGAACAAAACTTAAAAAATATTACATACTTATAAATATATACATATTTTAGTAAAACATGGTAAATAAATAAGAAACAGTAGGATACTGTCAGTTTTCTAAAGTGGTGTCTGAAATCTTGCTTCGCTTTGAGATTTCATTTTTCATTTTTATAAGTGTTTATTTATTCTAAGTTTACCGTTCATTATTAATAACTACGAATTTTCGGACGGGTTATCTATAAATTACCAACCTTCATAAGTGTTTATATGTTACACGAAAGAACAAAACAAAATATTAACTGTTTCTAAACCAAGTTTTCCAGATTACACTAGGGATAAAAAGAACCACGCCATGTTGACAAAGTTTCAGCGAATCGGAGTTTTAACCTTTCTAAATGGCGATTGATTTAGTATGGGAATTTATTTTATTTAAATTTTAACGTCCATTATTATTAACTAAGAAAGGACGGGTTATCTATAGGTTACCACCCTTTTCTAGCCAGGATAGGGCCGATTCCTTTTCTTTTTTCTAAAGAAAAGCCACCACTCTGTAGTGGGAATCGAGCCCACGACCTTTGGCACGGAGTGTTAAGTGCTTAGCACTCACGGCCACCGGGCCTCCAGTATGGAAATTATTTATATGTATACAGTTTTGAATATGTTTAAAATCTCGATTTATATCTACTAAAATAATAATATTTGTCTACTGTTTTCCAATAATAGCAAAGGAATGTTGGCGATGGAATATAGTTAGAGGATGAATTCCCGACTATTTTAGGATTGGTTAGGGATAAACCTAGTCAATATTTGTAAGTCATTAAATTCTCTGTGTAAACACTCTCCGTGTTTACACAGTGCCTAACGGGTGGCATCGGACCGACGCTTATACATTCAGAAACAAGAGTATAGGTCCTTTTAGTATTTTATCAACGAACCTAGCTGATGAGGTCCACTCAATCCTATCTAATAGGATAACATATATATATATATATATATATATATATATATATATATATATATATGTATATATTTATATATATATATATATATATATATATATATATATATATATGTATATATTTATATATATATATATATATATATATATATATATATATACGCCAGAGTTTTTGTTTTTTTTTTTACCTCGAAACATGGTATATAGTATTCCCCTAGCTAAATATTGAACGAGGTCGTTAACCAGCAGAATCGGTTCTCCAAGAGGGGGGGGGGGTGTACTCCGGACCCAAGTTAGTGATTTGCACAAACCGGTCCAAATCCCTGTTGTTTTCAAGTTCTAAAAGAAAAAATAGTAAATAAAAATAACTCGATTAATTGGAAGGGGAGGGGGATTACTTTGTCCAATGTTTAAATAGAATAAAGCCGCCAAACCTAGGTTGACGAAGCTACCGCTAGGTGCGCTGACCAGCTGTATCCACTCTCTGCCTTGTTATGATCTCATATGAGTTGTTTACTTCTAACTTATACCACTAGGAGCGCTGTATCCGGCTCCTACCTTATTACTGCAAGAAGTTCTCTTTTTAAAAGGGGGCACCTTTATTATTCAACAAGATCAATAGACGAAAATGTTAAGTTTTTGTATATTTATTAAGTAGCGTATCATATGCAAAATTCTGGAAGAAAATTAATTAAAAAATAAGTCGAACTGCTCCTCAATACGTATGTAAAGCAAAACTATTCACGTTTTTATTTTATTTATATAGGTTATTTTAAGCAAATTATTCAAGAAATTCTGAGAAAAGTGCTTAGTTATGCAGGTCCAGCGTGACGCACGTTCGTTAGTACATCGAAACGAACATATGTTTCATGTAAATCGCAGAAATAGAATATAATATAGGGCTTAGGCAAATACCTTGGTGTTTCAATGTATTTATCAATTTTATTACCTATGTGAACCCGCAATGAAGCTATTTGCTATTTTAGTTGTGGTTAATAATTTTCACTTCAATTTCCCCTGATAAAAAATACTTATAATATAATAACTCGTTTTCTTATACGTATAAACATTTTTGAGAAATCACAAAATGAGTCACTTTGTCAAAAGATGATGACCATTTATGAGATTACCATTTATAATACAGAATTTGTTACTAATCACGCAAAAATCACTACAACAGACTAATCACACAATAATCTACTATATATTTGTGAAATACCACTCACTCACTCATTCGCTGAGTGACCTATCATCGCCCATTCGAAGGGTTCGAA
This sequence comes from Gonocerus acuteangulatus, assembly GCA_946811695.1. Lineage (NCBI taxonomy): Eukaryota > Metazoa > Arthropoda > Insecta > Hemiptera > Coreidae > Gonocerus > Gonocerus acuteangulatus. The sequence continues at coordinate 47,483,910 of OX328131.1, forward strand.
TGTTTACGTGGTTTTAAAGAGAGCATTCACTGCTACGCAACAATCGTTACTAGGACGATTTCATAGTATTATTTTAATTTGCGGTTCATTTCAACTATGATGGCAGACCTTGAATTACTAGAAATAAACTGTGATTTTGTCCCTCATAGAGTTTACGCCCTCGTGATGGGCCATCCGAGGAAATAATATCCCGAACCCTTGCACAGCCTCCTCACCCATCAGCATCCCGAGTCAGAACACTTCTTGGTAATGCTCGCAAATGTAATGTGTGATTCCAAATGACGTTTTGGAAACATAAATTTTTAAATTTAACGTACATTTACTCGTATTTTATTTTGCTCACTTTTTGAAAAGGTAATATGGGCTTAAAATTGTTTGTTTCGACCATAACTATCACCTCGCGATGAATGTGAGTCGAGTTAACACTAATTCTGCATAGAACAATATATGCAAAAGATGAAACATTCTGAGATTACATCTACATTTAAAAATGTATGAGAGTTTTTGCTAATTATGTATTTAAACCACGAATATGTATAAGCCAAAGAAGAAGACTTCATTAGTAAAAACCACAGCCTATGACGTCATCAGCAGCTGGTGAGGCAAGTGGTGTTATTGTCATCTGAGTGAAGTAAAACGAAGCAAGTCCCCTTGGTTTGGTAGTGTTCTGCATGACTCCCAGGCAGCGCTAGTGTCGAGGATCTTTCAGCGAGGTAGGAGCTGGGCCTCGTCGCCAACGAGGTACTTGTTAAAGCTAATACACCTAATGGCTCTGTCAATCTTAGCAATTCGTGCAAATATGGCCTCCAGCTTCTCTTGTATCCATTCCTCCTTCAAAAGCTCAATTATATTAGCTTATCTTACGAAGGTTCTCCAAGATTTAGTTAATGATGCTTTACAAAATGAAGGGGTCTGTTTGCGAAGACCACATCTAGTTACTTTGAAGAATCTGTCGTGATTTTCCTACTTACTGATTAATTTACAGGTTCTTTGCAGGTTATCTATTCCTTCTTTACAGGTTATCTAAGGTTAGAAACCATATTATATAAATATAGTAATCAAAAGTTATTATAGTAATGAAAAGTATTTAAAATCACTGCAATCTCCACTAAAAGTAATTTTTTTTACTACTATATTTGTATAATATGGTTTCCAACTAACCCTTAGATAACTCGTATTTGAAAGTAATACTTTTAGGCTTGTAAAGTATAAATGAAAATAAGCATGTAGCGGAGCGTGTATTAAATTATATTTTTCCGCGGGAGAAAAGCCCGCTGCACTAAAGTTTTAATGGAGCTTTCCCGCGGGAATAATTTTTACCGTTAGAGTTTGTGAGTTAGTATCCAGATAGTGAGCAGATAACCGGAGGATTCGGCATCTCAGCAGATTAAGCCAAGTGTCGTTCTCCTAGCAATTTGTATCCTGCTGCCTGCTCCGAGAGATCCACCAAAACCAGCCCAACATCTCGGTGCACTAGGATTTATCCGCAAGTACTGAACTTTTTACTAGATTTAAGGCAGCTTGCGATAACCCTAGTTTACCTTCTCAGTTCAAGCAGTAGCAGCGAGATCCAAGCTCCCGGCTACCAACTCTCCGCATGGAGATCCGCACATCATCTCCAGTGTCGTCATACCGAACCATTGAACTCTGATTCTAGTTTATGAACACTTTCTATTTATGAACAATTATTTATTTCATTTATTTATTGACAGTCGTCTTATAATTTTATTTATTTATTGAAGTTAAGTTTTATTATTTTATTTATTCAAGAGGAATATATTTATTATTTTACGAACACGCCTATTATTTATTTATTCTTTGTTGGGACATTCTGACCAATATACAGACAATTAATTAACCCCAACAAGCAGATTATATTTCAAGCAAGCATTATTTATTATGAAAAAGGTTAATAGTATAAAAATTAATTGTGAAGTTTAGTGACCTCACAGCCGATTTTTTTGTCCGGTGGTTCTATAACATATTTATGTTTTATATTTATTTCGCATTATGGCATAGGTGCTATGCTCGCTCAAGAAGATATCTAAACTCTAGTCAATCCAACTCGCTAAAATTAATAGAATTCTATTATTATTTGCGACTTGGATTGACTTGAATGTTAACGGTTACTTTACTACCGGCAACAACCAATAGAAATGCCCATAGGAATAGCCAATAGAAAAGCTAATGAGTTATGCCCATGCGCTGAATCACTGTTATAATCACTACAGATACTTCACAAGTAACTGGATGTGCTAACAGACCCAAATGAAGTTACGTTGCAATTATACCTCTAATATAAACATAGCCAGAATGGAAAACTTCAATTGCGCTTGCGCAAACCTCTGAGGTAAATTTACAATTTGATAGTTATATTCGTGGTCATATCGTCCCTACCATGTCAAACTATCGAATATGCAAAAACTCGGTTTTCAGATTCGAGACTTTGCTCTTGGATTGTGGACGATACGGCTTGTTAGAAATTGTCACAACTCTAACATCTGAATAGCCTTTAATGCCTTAAATAAAGTATCGAATAAGACCATTTTTTAATATATTACTTCGTCAATGGATAGAATATGTTCGTTCTCTAGTTTGCTCCGTTTTTTATATTTGATAGTTTGACATGGTAGAGACGACATGTTATTTTTATTTTTTAAATCGACGCTTCTAAATAAAATATTTATATTATTTCAGTCATTTTGTTTAATCTTTATTAATTAATTAAAATATACTAACTGCTTAAAGACCACGCACGACATCAGGAGATGACAATTTAAATTAGAAAGTTAAATCGGGCGCTGCAAAGTTCTCATCACCCGTAAATGTATTTATGTACCTAATTTTTGTTTTCATAATGTTTTTCTGTTTCATATCTTGCACAATAAAAACAGGGAGCTAAGTATGGTTTAAAACCAGCAAATATTATTGGAAAATTTATATATCTTAAGGATCGTTTGATGTAGTTTATTTACTTAAACAAATCATTATCTTCTTTTTTCTTATAAGAATTGTTTTTGTTTATTTGAATGATTTCTAATATAAACATGTAGCATATAGAACATGAATAGATCGAGAACGTGAAAGTGCCTAAAGTTCACTGTTTCAAGTGTAAAGTGCTAACTCTTCCAAGATCCAGATATAGAAAGGTTAAAACCACAATCTCAGGAGTTCGGAACTTCACAGCTTCTTCATCCTACACCTTCTCGCGGATATTTTTCTATTGTTGCTCCATCAGTAAAAGAATATAATTTTTTTTTTCTTAATTATAATTTTAATATTTCTAGTAAAAAAATGTAATCATGCATTGTTTAAAATTTCTTCCAACATTCTGAAAGCCGAATCTCCAGCTCTGCTTTATGGAAATAAAGTCCGGCTTGCAGGAACTGCGTCATCTTAGCGCGGTTCCGTTCTTATCCCTAGTACTATTAGTAAAGGAATAGAAGCAGTTATTGGTAGGTTTTGATCTTTCGTTAATGATATAAAATAAAATCTCAAAGAGAAGACAAATTTTAAGCCCCTCTACAAGAAACTGACACTATCCTAAGCGGAAACGTCCGCTCTAGAAAACATTATATCATTGTTTCATAACAAGGTAGTCTTACCTTCTTTTATTAAAATTCTGTTTTACTGTTAAATTCAATAAAAAGAAACAACCGATTGGTACAAAGTCAAGAGATGGCTGGGATTCGGCTAGGAGGAAAAAACGCACCTATATTGGACGTTTCGGCTGCACTTTGGCAGCCTTCATTAGCTACAAATAAAAGTACACAAATTACAAGTAAGAATAATCAGGCTCTAAGGAGCTTTTTGAAATAGATGAGAAGATCTGACGTTTTTCTCTCCTAGCCGAATTCCAACCATCCCTTGATTTCGAATTAAAAAGTTAGGTAAACAGAGTCAAAACCCCGCAAAAATTTTTTTAATGGACTGCTCAAAACTCAAAACTCACGGACATTAAGATGCCAGGTAATGAATTAGGCGAATGTGAAAATAAAAAATCCCGTTTAACTTTAGATATTATTGTAGAAAGAATTTTAACATAATCGCTTCAACATGACACGATCTCGAAGAAAAATGATTTTTTACACTAGTTTTGATAATAAAATTCTATTAAGTATGACATATTTATCAACCCTAAAAAAGTTATTTGTTTTTCAAAATCTGAACGTGGTTCAGCCCACTTCTGCCCAGGTCTTAAGTTTTTTGAAGCTGATGACCTGAAAATATTGTCGACATATCTTTGCGGGGGGAAAACATTTTTCGCTCCATTCAAAGATAAACAAAATACACATGACTTATTCAAAATGTCGTTGAAATAAGAAAAAAAACTGTTACCGCGTTAAATATCCAGGAGAACAGCGCACTGAAACAGTGAGACACACACTAGGCATAAAAGGGACAGTGAAACACGGACAGGTTAGAAAAAGTGTTCCCATATTCCTTACATATTGTCTTTCAGAACTCTAGATGACAAAGGCTACGATCGTTTTACTGTTACGCCGAATATCAGTTACATTATGAAGAGAGTAACTGATACACCTACAAACAATTCACAGTTCTTTCTCTCGTTTGAAGAGAGCGAATGTCCAAATCACAGGAACTGCCTTATCTTGTTGCTAACTCGAAATGATAATCACTAGAAGAAATTGTGAATTTGGCCTCATGGCCAGCTATATCATCATCTCGACACTCGTCATATTGGTGAGAGACAAAGAAAATGATTAGATTATCTGAAGGTTACTACCCTAAGATTTGTTTCGTGAGAATTTTGCCAAAATATCATGTACATCTGGACGGATTCTGCTTTTTAGCGCGGTTCCTCCCTCCTTTCATAGGGAGGAACACCGCTTATAGGGTTGACCTCATGACGCAATCTGGGACTGCTTACTAGAACATTTTACGTTTCAAAACCCCTAGAGGGAAATGAGAGATGAAATTTGGTAAAAACATCTTTCCTCTAATTTGAAAGGTCAAGCTCGTTAACCAGCAGAATTCGTCCACCGGAACATGGTTTTTGGAGCGAAATTTGCGCGACAAAAATCGTTGCGCTTACTTCATATGCTTGCAAGTACTTGTTTAATAGGTTTATTGGCCTAGGAAAACGAATGAAACCATTTTTAAAGCGATAGCTTTAACTGTTTTCGAGAAAATTGGAAACATAGTTGTCGAAAAAGGGTTAGAACCATGGGACTTGGAATCGTGGGATTCAGTTGAAACATTTTCTGCATGTTTTACATTCATATAAACAAAGATTTTTAAATTTTGGATACCTTTGGAGTTAAGGAAGGATTAGAATAAAATATTTTATTAATAGACATGAAAAGTTTTGGGAACTTCGTATATTTTCCTTAATATTTCGAAAACGGTTGGAAATCTTGGTAAGCGGAAGGCTACCATTCGAAAGCTTACTAAATGCTCTACAAAAAAAGATTCTGAAGCTATTTCCGAATAGGCGATGACACTCGGAGAAATAAGTTCTAAAAACTTCAAATATGTTTGTTTTGTTCTTTCAAACGGGGTTTTGTCTTCGTTTAAATCATTTTTTAATTGTGTTTTTTTGTTTTGTTTTTTTATATTGCATTTATCTGTAAAATTAATATTATAGAAAAAGAAAATAAGATACAGTAAGTAGTGTGTTTCTTGAGGGAACCTTGACAAGGCCAGGGTGTCAGGTATGAGGTATGGACCCTTGCAACCTTGACCTATTTGGGATCATAAATTACGAGAATTTCATGAAAGGTCTAACCAAAATTATAACTGTTTCTATTTTAACCTTTCCAAATTACATACGGGATAAGAACGGAACCGCGCTAAGATGATGCAGTTCCTGCGAGTCGGACTTTTTTAACCCATTCGAGACCGATTACACACCTTGTGTACAATAACAATAATTTGCAATTATCAGTTATTCTGAGTAAACTAGTCGACGACAGTTATAGCAGCATCTTGACACTCAACATATTGCCGAGAGAAAAAGAAAAGGATTAGCGATATAAAGCATTCAGTCATCACCTGTAGTACTACGCCTGACTCAAGCTAGATAACATGACGAGAGGATTTACTGATAAGGAATGCCCCTGAAGAGGTGCGAAAAGGCACGAAACATGTCGGGCGAAACAAACCAAATAAAGTAGTTAATGTGAACCAAGAGTGTACTACTTTATCGACCCCCTGCCAGAAAAAGAAACAAGAAAAGTGGATATATATATATAAAGTACCTTTTGATATTTCTTTAAAATTTAATCACGCCCTGGGAAAATATTTCGACGAAAAGCATGATTTACAAGCCTAAAAGCACGGGAAACTGGTAGTAGTTCAGCGAAAATAACTCGATTTCCCTATTAAGAGAAACAAGTATAAGAAACACGCTTCTCGTTTACATATCTTATTTTAATATAATAACTACAAATTTAAAAAAATGAGACAAATAGAGACCAAAACCCTTTCATAATTAACACTTTCGTATTTCATTCACGGATTTCTGTGATTGCTCTATCAAAAAAAATAAGATCCTTTTTGGGCGTGTTTTCCAGTCAATTTCATAATATTTAAGAAAATCTCAAGAAAATAGTGTGTTCTCCTCTTTCCCGGTTATAGGTATGATCTTGGAAATGATTTTATTCCTCGCGTCAAAGAAAACAATGTAAATGGTTCCTGGAAGGCTATTAGGGAAAAAATCCGATGATTTTCCGCTTATTTCGCCGTGGAAACAGATTTTAATTGGAAACTCCATTATTCTCCAGGAAGGATGGAAACTTGCTGAAATTCAGTACCAATTTTCAAAACCACAGCTGAGCTGGTCCGATCATCTATACAGCATGAATGAAGACCGGGAACCACGGGTTCATATTGATGCAGAGGCCAGTGGACGTCATCAGCGAGAAAGACTCAGATTGCTATGGATGGACTAGATATCCAAGCTTGGACAGGAAGGCAGGAATACTCTCAACTCTATGAAGGCGATGGTTAGGATCATAAGGGTGCGTCTACATTGATCCGATACCCACCGACTGTCGGAAGAAAAACAAACGCATGCATCTCAATGGAGGTGCCTACATCCGATCCAATAGCCACCGATTCTCGGCCGTTCAAACTTTGTTTCTAGACCGATTTCGGGCCGACGGCGCAGAATAGCGCCAAACGAGATATTGTGTTTCAAAAAGGTCTACAGCCTCTACATCTTAACCGATTTCAAAGCAAGAATTTTTTTTTTTTTTTTTTTTTTTTTTTTTAAAGGTAATAAAATTTAGAATAACTTTGACAATAAACATTTTTTTATTTTTGTTACCCTTGTTTATTAAATTACGTGGAAAGATGTTTATAACCTTCCAATGCTTATAGCTTTCTTATAAATAATTTTAAAATATGAATACTAATGCTTCTCTTATCGTAGACTAACAATTAAAATTTAACTATTGCACTAAGATTTATTTTTTCTGGACTGATATACTTCCAGAAGATTGATTGGCCTCTCAACTCCTCCTACATACCTCCAACATTCAACCTAATCTATGCTTATTAGGTGGTATTTCTTAGATTGATAGATGTGGTCCGACGAAACTGTGACTAAATCGGATCGGATCGGGTCGGGACCAATGTAGGCACTCACGTCGGTTGTCTTCGTTCAAGCAAAATCGGATTGGATCGGATCGGAAGAAATACGGGTACAATGTAGGTGCAGCTTAAAGCTTGTCGGTCTTGGATCAAGACAAGCTGAATGGTACAGAGGAGGATGAAGAACAAGAATACTGCAGCCTTGGCGTGGGACACTTTTTGTAGTCGTATGGTTGTTAGCAGTGACTGTAAGTTTTTTGCGGAAGTTTTTCTCAATGTTGCACAAGGCGCTGGGTCAAATCGTCCAATGAAAGTTGCATGCACCTTGGTGTTAATGTAAATCGTAAATACAAATTGTCCGACTCGCAGGAACTAACTGCGGACTAGAAAATTTTACGTTTCAGAATCCCTAGAAACCGAAAATAACGGTGGTTCAAATTTGTATACATATATATATATATATATATATATATATATATATATATATATATATATATATGTATATACACACATATAACCACCGCTATATTATTGATCTATGGGATCTAGAACATGAAATGTTCTTGTCTGCACTTCCGGATTGCGTCATGAGGTCAACCTCATTAACGTGCTAAGAGGGCGGAACCGCCCTAAAATCAATGTTGTACTCGCCAACTTTGCGGCACTATGTCACTTCCACAGTCACTAGATGCCAAAACTTGCATGGAATAAAGAGATGACGCTCCAGTCTTCGCCTTGGCTTAACAGGTTGGACACACAGCACAATGTGAAGACAGAGTTCTCTAAATGTACTGAATATACCCTGCTCACACGGAATCTAATGACACACACTGCTCGGCACCGGAGTCCACCGGTCCACTTCCGGTTAGGGTCCAGTTCCAACGTAGAGGTACCATTCACAAGTACCAAACAGTAGTGGTCACAAGTCTGAAATCTATCATAAGACCAATATCCAACAAACACATATTGACTTAGAAGCCAGGGGCGTATATAGAAAATAATTTCGAGGGTGGGGGGCTGGGAAGTTTTCGGGAGGCGTTGGGAACATTTTTTATATGAACTACAGAGCTCGCATCTTTAGTGTTTCACTCTTTACAAAATGTTTGCTGTATAAACCATCAGGGGGGAATGGAATACTAACAATTTACAACTTAATTAGTATTTACCCAACTAAAACGCTATTAAACCCCAAAACAATTATTTTTCTGAACTAAGTGATCTTATTTAATTTATTATTAAGGTTTTTAGATCATGAATTTCAGGGGGGAGGGCTGGAGCCCCCTCAGTTGCGCCCATATTCTATGCACATGCTAGAAGCGTGAGATAATGAAGTAATTATTCTGGAAGAAAGGTAGAATTTCGGCTAATCAGGTTGTAGTATATCCTTCAAAAAACCACTTGATTTGCACCCTAGTATCTTTGGATTTCCGTGCAAACCGCAAATTATCCGAAATATACAGCGACAGCTGGCAATTAACCCCGTATCTGTGCTAAGGTTTTCCCATGACACAATCGCTGCAATATTCCATCATTGTAGATGAGAGCGTCGTGTACACGACTCGAAGCGCATATACGCCATCTCTATATTCGTCCGTTGCGTATGATTGGCGTATCCTACATAGGAAATCCTAAATGTGGATTTGCTAGTTCGTGATGCACTTTCCGACAGAGTGTTACCTCCACTAGCTCGTCGATATCGATGGCTCTAGATTCATGTTGCTGTTGAGAAGAGAAAACAAAAAATAGTCCCCTCTCCCTTAAAAAAGCGTATAAACAACTCTTATCTTAAACCCAACAGGACGCAATAAATTAATGACTGTTGAATGAAAGTAGGCGCCATTCCAAGACATTGACAAGATGTCGTAATGAAGAAGTCCTGACGAGAAATTTTCAAGAACAAATAGACTATATATATATATATATATATATATATATATAATATATACGTTTCAAATCCCGTATATCATAAACATATCGGTGGTTCAAACTTGTGTATATATATATATATATATACTTCCTGTAATATATACACAGTGTGCATATGAACTTGGACTGGTTCAACCTCATTGACCATTTTTCAGCCTGTGACAAATGCAGACAAATGTATATATATATATATATATATATATATATATATATATATATATATATAACATATATTTATATATAAATTCGAACCACAGTTATGTTTGTTATCTACGGCATTTACAAATTGAAATTTATTAGTCGGCAATTCTGGAGTTCGTCATAAGGGTAAACCTCATACGAGGATTTTGTTCCTATTGAGTTGGGGGGGATGCTGTAATAAAAGTTGGAACAAGAAATGAGAAAAACTTTAACAAATCTATGGAAAAAATCGTTATCTGATTTCCCCTTCCTACTGCAGGATGGTCGTCTTCCGGGTAGAATTTGCGTCATACGCCGAGTCTAGGAACTCTTCCTAACGGGTTAGTTAATTCGAGAGGCGAGTATTGTCGGGTACTTGACAACAGCTAAATATTTAAGCAAAACATTTTCTAACTCATTACGTTATTTCTTTCGGAGTTTGACAATTACATTACTAGAACTGATTACCCATAGAAAAGTGGCAGAGATCTTGGCACTTGGGGGTTGACAAAGAACTAAAAGAAATTTAAGAAACAGTCGATGAATGGACTTTGAACATAAAGAAAACTAGAAGAGAAGAAGTTGTCTTATGCCGATTGAGGATAGGCCATTCCGTGGCCCATCGGTTTTCCTGTAAGAGTATTTTGCTGTTTAAGGAACTAGACTTACGTTTTTTGCACCACATTTAATCGAAATCGGACCATTTCTATGGCTGCTACAACGTGAACCACTAGCGCATACAGAAAATCATTTCGGGGGAGGGCTGGTAGCACCTAGGCATTTGGGGTATAGGGCAATGTTAAGTATAATAAAAAATATTTTAGTGTGAAATGGTGAGTTTTAAGGTCCTTCTGACACCTTAATATAACAACATTTCGTTGTCATAGGTCTTTTTACATTAAATGTTCTCACTAAAACAAAATTTTGGATGAAGATGCAGCCCCCCCCCCTTTTATACTCCCATGACGTGAACTGTTTACTTCTTGGTATTTTCCTTTGGCCTGAAACGTGGACATTTCTCGTTAGCACCTCCGTAATACGCCAACGGAGGAAACACTTAAACTTAACCGAGTGCTCCAAAACCAGGCCCCAGATGAAGAAATGAAGCAATACTGCTCTAATGACGTTCCTGCTAATAATATCTCTGAGCACCACTCGCAAGTTGTAGCCTAGCTTGTTCTGGGATCCTCGCCAAGTTGGAAGGGTTTGATGCTGCCAGCTGTTGTAACAAACCCAAGCATCCATACATTGCTTCTTGGTTCAATGTATAACCAGCTGTTGTATGAAACCCATACATACATTGCTTCTTGGTTTTCTCGCTGTGCTGACTAACCATCTTGGCGGAGGTAACCACTCAGACCGCATCTTACACAACTATAGTACAATAACCTCGGGAGTCTAGTGGTTTCCTCTGTAAATGGCTTTGCTACCTTGGCATCCAGAGTCGAGAACGCTCGTATAAAACAGATCAATGTCGAAAATAATAGTTCTTGGGCAAGCGAAACTAGAAGTTACAAGCGAAAATATTATAGAGAAGTTAATTTACTAAACATCATTTGATATATTTGATTGTGTCAGCTTCAAATCTTAGGCGAACAAATCAGGACCTTGGAAGATTAAGGGCGAATCAGGAATTCCAGATGTTGGGAAATGGAAGTCTTCAGTTCTGGAAGTGCTTGAGGATAGGAAAGGCGAATGTTTACTCTATGGAACGCTGATTCATAAACCTGATTGAAAATTCAAAGTTTTAATTTATACGAGTGATTTATGACTAACAAAATGCTAACACAGGAGTTTCAGACCCGGGATTCGCCCTTGAAATAGGACTGTGAGAGAACTAAAGGCCAACCAGAAAAACAAGGCGAAGTGTCGTGTTACCTACATTTTTATGAATCAGAAAATAAAATTTAAAATTTTCGATTTTTCTGATTCGCCCTTTCTCTTCCAAGGTCCTGAAATGATCTTAGAGATTTCTATTTATTCATATTACGAAAGTTCAACTTCCAACATAATGCCTAGTTTACAGGGGCGTGCACCGTCTTAAGAAAACGTGCATGGAATTGTAAAATTGTAATTTCAGAACAACATATTGGTACATTGCACCATACTTTGTCCAAAACAAATTCTACGCTAATAACGTAAATAACATAATATGTTATAACGTCAACATATTCATACAGACATCACATGTTTGTTTACGTCCTTTAGAACAGGTTGTTTTGGAGCGTAGAATGTGTTTTCCACAATGTATGGTGCAATTTACCAATATGTTGTTGTGAAATTACACTTGTAGCTAATTTACAGCTACTTGTAGCTAATTTAGTAAATTTAACAATTTAATAAAAGGACACATAATCAACAAGTGGAAAACTGACTAGACAAACTCTCAAGAGATAAAGCCAACTGTAGAAATTCGGAATCTGAGGTGAGAAGAAGTCGTGCTTACTAGGCTACGTATTGGGCATTCCCACTTGACACATTCCTATTTGATGAAAAGATTGAACAAACCAAATTGTACAGTTTGGCTCGTTTTACTAATGAATCGAGAACATACTTATTGACTGCAGAGAAAGAGAAAACATGGACGATTTACTTAAGATAATGGAGGAACCACGCTAAAACAACCAATGTGGAGGAGGGCAGAATGACAAGTGTTAAAACCCTAAAGATAAATTAATGACTCTCTTGGAATAATTTTACCAATTTCCATTCATAGAATGATATACTTATGACCTCACCGACAAACTGCTTTGATTCACCGATGACTTGGTGTATGAAACACATCACACCTCTTAGTGAAACACAATGGCCTCCAACAGCACAATAACCCTGACCGGCAGACGCACCCATGGGTTCGTCACTCTTACAATGTTAGAATCGGCGTGTCAACCAAGTTCCGGATAGAAACCACGCCCATACAATGTGCGTGGGGTAATCGTATTTCCGGCCTGGTGCGTCCTCCGTACAATCGACACGCTGAACGTGTGAAAATCCAACCAGGGTAGTAACATTCCATTTATCTTTTACCGCGGTTCCTCCCTCCCTCCATAGGAAGGAAAGTCACTTATGAGGATGACATGACACAATCCGGAAGTACTAAGTAGAAAAATTCACGCTTAAGAACTCATAGATCAGGAAAAGAACGATGGTTGAAATTTATATATATATATATATATATATATATATATATATATATATATATATATATATATATATATATTGCCCGCTCTCTCACAGGCTGAAAAATGGTCAAGTGAGGCTGAACCAGTGCAAGTTCTGGTCTACACACACTGTGTGTTTATTACACGAAGTATTAGAGCCGATTTTTATCCTTCCATAACCTTGAAACAGTTAAAGATAAACTTATGAAATTTTACACAGGTGCTATTCTACTAAATGTGAGTAATATTGGAAAGTTTCATAATTCTACATTGAACAGTTTCTGAGATATAGGCGATGGATAATCGGAATTTATAGGACTGACTCACTCATAAAAATTATTATTGACTTCCCAAGAAGCTAGAGACTTGAAATTTTGCAGGATGACAGACATTAGGGTGTTATTAAAGTCAAAAATCAAAAACTTCTGAAAAGTTGTGTATGACTCCACTTCCAGGGAGGGGGGGATGCCAGTTTTGTTTGTAGTTGTTGTTCCTTCGGAAACCCATCATTCCTTCCGAAACCCATCATGTGGGGTATCAAATGAATCGACTCTTTAAAGAGAACCTAGGACTAAAGGGGTACATCAGAAAAGTTGAGCTGGGGACTTTCCCCACCAAAATATTCTCGACTAAGAGCGTCATCCTCCTGAACCGACGATCGACGGTGCCAACTCAAAATTCACTTACAAAAAATATTGATATCCCCCCCCAATAAAACTAACACCTAGGCCCCTCCCAAAAACAGTTTGCCTATGAAAGTTATGATATTTTACAATTGGGACAAATTTTAGGCTCTTAATACCTTGTCTCATAGGCGTATATAAGAGGGGGGGGGCTGAGGGGGTGTCATAAAACCCTTAACAATAAATCAAATCAGATTACTTTTTTCATAAAAATATTCTATTTTAGGTGTAATAGGGTTTTAGTTGGCTAAAACTATTCCAAGCTCTAAATTGTTAGTATTTCACACCCCGGAAATAGTCCCAGCCCCCTCCGAAATTACTTCCTATATAAGCCCATGCCTTGTCTAGAACCTAGGCCAGTTTTCGTTTGATCGCTGTTTCAACTTAGATAGAGTTCATACAAACCCGATCGTTTTAAGTCATCAGAGAGTTTAAAATAATCCTGAATCGTTACCCTAAGGGCCTGAATAATTAAATGCTAAATATTTTATAATAAATCCGATCGTTATAGCGGCCAAATGCACAAATAAGTGAGAAGGTATTATTAGGTTCTTGACAAGGTATTAAAAGTCTAAAACTTGGCCCAATACTATGATATCATAACTGTTTTTGGGAGGGCTCTGGAACTTGGCCACTTTTTTTCAACGTTAGTTTTTTTTTTTTCGGTAGGTATTCAACACTTTCTAAACCAAAATCAACGTTTTCAATTGTAATTAGGAATGGAAAAAAAATTGATATGGAAAAGTGGAATTTAATTTGTAACAGTTATATGCACACATATTTGACTGTTATAAGGTGGAATAAAGTTCGCCAGTTTTGTATCTTGTTAAATGAAAACAGATAAATCATTTTGTACGTTTTATGGGTATGTTTTGCTCCCACCTTTGATGGAATAGCCATAACAAGTGTTTGCTTTCTAAAGGCGGTATAATGGAAATCAAACACAGGAGAATCCCGCCGTATTGACACCAATTTATTGGTAGGATTTCAGAAAGAGGCCACAAAGCCTAAAGTAAAACATAGATATTTCTTATACTAGGTATGTCTTTGGTATAATGCCAGAATGTCCCATTTGAAAATTTCCCTTGAATGTTTAATGACTAAAAGTCCGATTCGCAGGCACTGCGTCATCTTAGCGTGTTCACAAAATTTATTTTTCCTCGTTTCACTTGGAGAGCTTCAAATATAAAATATCTGAAACAACTAATGTTTATTTTTTGAATAAAAACACTTACAGTCATGGGCGTATTTAGAAAATAATTTCGGGGGGCTGGCAAAATTTTGGGGGGCTGGGGCCACTTCCGGGGTATGGAATACTAACACTTTACAACTTTTAGTAGTTTTATGCAACTAACACTCTATTACACCTAAAATAAAATATTTTTTATGAACTAAGTAATCTTATTTAATTTATTTTTAAGGGTTTTATGACACATTTAAGCCATCAAATCAAAATTTCGGGAGTGGGAGGCAGCAGCCCACTCGCCCCCCCCCTATTTATTTATGCCAATGCTTACAGGAGCTGAAAAAACTCTCTCGGCCGCTGTGAAAGCTCTATTAGAAACAACAAAATATTGTTTATCCTTTTACGCGTCCTGTTTTACTGATAAATACGTTTTATTCCTATAAGCAATTAAAAATATAACTAGCAATAAAAAAAATTAGGGAAACCGACAAAAGGAACCGTTCAAATAAACGATATCAACACATTAGGAGTTTTAAGCACTTATTTCTACAATTGGAATCATCGTACGTAAACCTACTTAAAGATCATATTGGTAGGAAATTCAGTAAGCTTTCGAATGGTTACTGCCCACTTACTACGATTTCCCAAACGTTTTCCACATATTGAAAAAATACAAGGTGTTACCCGGAGTGCCATGCTGCGCCTACTTTCTGCATCTATAAAAGCAAAAATAATTTAGGAATCAAATAATTAATATTGAAATCTAATAACGCAAATCTGTAACTATTTGGGTTCATTGTTTCGAACTCGTGATCTCCGAACTGTGAGTCATAGACGATTTTAACCTGTCCTATGACTCTCCCCGTATCAAGACCTACCTTTGTGCCACGTTTGGTCAAAATCGGTCAAACGGTGTGGATTTTTATAAGGAACAAACATACAGACAGACAGCTGGTAGACGTTTTTGACTTAGCCTGCGAGACTTTCCGAATCAAGACCTACCAGTATTCCAAGTTTGGTCAAACGGTGTGGATTTGTATAAGGAACAAACAGACAAACGTACAAACAGACAGACACGTGATTTTTATATATATATATATATATATATATATATATATACGGAAATTCTTATATTGCCTGTTACTATATTTTTTATTTCGAATACATTTTTAACTCGAAATGTAACCAAAATAATAATATCTTAGCTTGGACAAAATTCCAAACATGTAGAATATATTTCAACTGAATTCAAATATTCTAGGCAACCAAAGCACACGTTAGTTAGAAAAACTATTTTTGTCCACTTTTCTTAAAAACAATTACAGATACCGCCGTGAAAATGGTTTTATTCGTTTTCCTGCGTTAAAAAAACGATAAAAAGTGTTCCTCGAAACTTACAAAAGAAAATCTGTAAGCGCAAAGATTTTAATCGCGCGAATTTCGCTTATTTAATAGTGTTCCGGTAAGCGGACTCTTTTGGTTAACAAACTTATGCTTCTAAATTTATTTATATTTATTAAATATACATGGATATATACACATACACACACACACACACACACACACACACACATACACACACACACACACACACACACACACATATATATATATATATAAATGTGTGTGTAAATATTAAAATCACACACAAAAATATGAACCACCATTGTTTTTTAGATCTGTAGGTTCCCAAACGTGAGATTTTCTAGTCGGCACTTCCTGATTGGGTCATCGTGTCTACGTCATCTGGGATGTATTTCTGGGATAGAGTAAGCGCGCTAGAATGAAGAACTGTAACATGACAATCCTAGCTGAATATCATGTTCTAAAGGCCTTCAGCTAAGAATGGAGGTTAGCAAAGCGGAATTAACCGAATCGGCGATTTACCCTAATTAGGGGATCTTTTGCTTTTAGTCTATTCAACAATATTTACAGCTTTACAGTATATATATAGTAGGTCTTGATCTGGGAAGTCTCGTAGGCTAGGTCAAAAATGTCTACCAGCTGTCTGTCTGAATGTTTGTTCCTTATAAAAATCCACACTGTTTGACCGATTTTGACCAAACTTGGCACAGGGGTAATTCTTGATAAGATGAGTGTCATATGCTAGGTCAAAAACGTCTACCAGCTGTCTGTCTGAATGTTTCTTCCTTATACAAATTTGCACTATTTGACCGGTTTTGACCAAACTTGGCACACAGGTAGGTCTTGATCCGGGGAGAGTGATAGAGAAGGTTATAATCGTCTAGGACTCAAGAGTGTACGAAGGTCACGGGTTCGAAACTGTGAACACGAACAGTTACAGATTTGCGTTATTAGATTTTAATATTACTTATTTGGTTTCTAATTTATTTTTGCTTTAGATGCAGAAAGTAGGTGTAGCATAGCACGCCAGGTACCAGCTATTCTTCTATAAACGATGTGTATTTGATAAATCCGGAGTATTCCTTGCGGTACAACCTGTGAATAAGATAATATTTGCATATTCCGATCCCGCGATACTACAATACCTCTTTATCATGACACCATCAAGGTCAGGGTAATGATTTGTGTGTGGGTGTTACGCTCATGAGAAGTTGGAATGCTTCCTTACATGTCCAATCCTAGAGAACGCTCTTGTTGAGATCAAACATTGTAAAAGAATTATTAAAACATATCTTCAAATCTTTAGCAACCCTCTCAAATGTAGAATTTATATCTCCCAGATCCTGACAATGGCCTTCGCTTAACTTTGTATACAGGATGTCCCAGTATATGTGTCCACCCCCTTTTCTTCCTAGAGTTGTTGGAATTTCGAAATGAAACTTGGTAGGTCTTAGTTATGTTGCATGAGTTTACTTTTGAAGGTTTAGTTGACTTTGTAACATTCTCCAGCGCATCTAACTCTTGAGTTTCCAATGGCAACAGGTATATTTTATGACGAATTCTGATAGAAAATTTAATTTTAAGACTAATTTATTCCAAGACATCTTTTGATCCGACGCACTGTTTGCGCGTAAAACGCAAAAAACTGAAAAATATCGCCATTTTGTATACAAAGTCCTAATTATCACTGAAACCAAGCCTTGTACGTAAAAACACCTCAATGTAAACGTTGTAGCCTATTAATTTTCCTTTCAGATGATACCAAGATCAAAGTTGTAGATTAAATATTTAACGGGGTATTATGAATGAAAAATATACCTTAAATACCTGCCGCCACTAGAAAATCAAGAGTTAGATGCGCTGGAGAAAAACTGGAGAATGTTACAAAGTCAACTAAACCTTCAAAAGTAACCTCATGCAACATAACTACGACCTACCAAGTTTCATTTCGAAATTCCAACAACTCTAGGAGGAAAAGGGGGTGGACACATATACTGGGACACCCTGTATATATATATATATATATATATATATATATATATATATATATGTATATATATATATATATATATATATATATATGTATATATATATATACATTTTTTTTTTTTTTTTTTTTTTTTTTTTGATTTGATATCTCCTTTATTGATATTTACAATCTGTACAAATATGTACAATATATATACATAATCCAACTTTTCTTCCTAAATCGTACATACATCAATAACACAGGGTTGCGATACATGAATGGAAAGCTGGTTAAATGAGGAAGTTTTTCTGAAACCTGGAAATCTCAGATCCTGCCCATTGAAGAGAAATATCAAGAAAATGTCGGGAAATTTAGAATAGCTTTCTTTTGGTAAGATAGACATACTTAAGGGGGCCTCACACTGGCAAAAATATTGCTCAAAATTTTGAAGAAGTCGGTTTTATATATACATGCTATATAGGTGAATCAACACAAATACTAAAAAAAAAAAATTAAACAGCATGCAAAAACTATTGACGAAAAATCAAATAAAACAGCGCTAAAGGATCATGCATTTAAGAACAGGCATTCATTTGACTTGGACGATATAGTAATATCCAAAACAGAGAGCGGAGTAGGCGCAGCAGCTGTTTTAGGAGAAAAGGTATATCAGATCAGCCTTCCATTACACACAAGTATATATTCAGCAGAGCTGCAAGGTATACTTTTGGGCCTATCTAACGTACAGACTACAATACCACACATAATACTATGTACAGATTCATTAAGTTGTTTACTCTCCCTATACAATATCTACAACACCAACCCGATCATCATCAAAATTGTACAAGAACTACTGAGACTAAAGGACCAACACACAATGGTAACAATGATATGGGTTCCTGGTCATGAGAACATCGGACAGTCTACATTAGCGGATGAGCATGCAAAACTTGCTACTACAAGCCAACCGAACGACCAGTACTTACTTACAGGTCAAGACCTACAAATAACAATAACAAGAGCAGTCCTGAATAGGTGGCACGCCACTTGGTATAGCACTCCAGATAACCACCTAAGGAAAATAAAGAGTAATATACGACCTTATACGTCAAACAAACTGAGAACAAGACGTGACGAAGTTGTACTAACAAGACTGAGAATCGGACATACACGCCTCACTCACTCACACCTATTTACGAAACAAGACAAGTCTAGATGCGATACGTGCAACGTTCCTTTAACAGTGAAACACCTACTAACAGACTGCATGAAAAGAGACAACCTACAGGCACCTCATGACCTTAGCGAGCTGTTAGCAGAAAAGAGCCCATATATTGATACCATACTGACATACTTAATGACCACGAATACATACAATAAAATATAGTAATATTACAAATGACCCACGATCTTAATTCCCTACAAAATTTCTGATCTTACAATAATTGTCAACCTATTCATTCCTTTATATCTTTTATTTATTGTCATTATTATTTTAATTTATGTTCCTTATTCCTTTATTTATTTTTATTTATTTTATTTATTTATTCTTGCTTTTCTTTTTATTATTTATTTTGTTTTATTTTATTTTTTCGGCTGGACACCATATTAATTAGACCAATTATTATTATAATCAAAGCCCTATGTTATCACCTATCATCGGATTCTATTTAATTTGAGATCATGACCAATTAATTCAAAACCAATTACTTCATTGTATTTATTATTATCATTTATCCCCCTTTTTTTTTTTTTTTTCATTTTTATTGTTTTTATTCTTTGTTATTCAATAGAGCAGATCACCCTTGTTGCGAAGCTCTCGAAATGAATGAATAAATAAATAAATAAATAAATATAGTAATAATTGAAAAGGACCGAAATATCATTAAGATAAAAATAAAACAAAATATTCACATTATAAAAAACAATAAAAACTGTGTAAAATATTTTACAATAACAAATAAAAAAATAGTAAATAATCTATTGAAAATAATATTAAAAAGGTTCTAGAACATATGGTAATCCGCTAATTTCTAAGCTTCTCGATACAGGTGACTAGCTAGCCTACGTCTTACTATGTGTGGCGAGCTAACAACACGCGGGGTATGTACAAGGAAAACCTTTTATTATATTTGAAAATTTTAGGTGTGAATTTTAAAGCTACTCTTTGTATAATATATTAACGATAAGTACTTTTATTGGATTAACTAAAATAGTATATTCAAAAAATATTTAGGATTTAATGGTCCTTGAGGACGTGGCATGCAGGACACGAAACATGTAGGGCAATCAGAAGATGAAAATGAATACATATGCATATGCATACTAACATATATATATATATATATATATATATATATATATATATATATATATATATGTGAGTGTTTGTGTGTGTGTGTGTGTGTTATGTTTAATGAATGTTGTAAAAATAAGTGTAAACAATTTTTTAACCTGAAGTGATTTTAAGAAAATGATTGAAGTTATCTAATGGAAGAATCGCTGTTGGTGCAATGCTCCCCTCCCTTAAGTCTGCAACATCAGCGTTTTTAATGCTGCTACGCCATAAAGGAATATAAACGAGTATAAATGATCCCGCAAAAAATGTTAACTGCAAACAATCTGTGTCTCAGATATACGAGTATATTTCTATCACAAGCTATAAAGGTGCGTCTACATCATACACTTCTCGCTGGAAATATATCTCGGGTGTTGGATATAATTTGTGTCTCAGATATACGAGTATATTTCTATCACAAGCTATAAAGGTGCGTCTACATCATACACTTCTCGCTGGAAATATATCTCGGGTGTTGGATATAATTTGTGTCTCAGATATACGAGTATATTTCTATCACAAGCTATAAAGGTGCGTCTACATCATACACTTCTCGCTGGAAATATATCTCGGGTGTTGGATATAATTTGTGTCTCAGATATACGAGTATATTTCTATCACAAGCTATAAAGGTGCGTCTACATCATACACTTCTCGCTGGAAATATATCTCGGGTGTTGGATATAATTTGTGTCTCAGATATACGAGTATATTTCTATCACAAGCTATAAAGGTGCGTCTACATCATACACTTCTCGCTGGAAATATATCTCGGGTGTTGGATATAATTTGTGTCTCAGATATACGAGTATATTTCTATCACAAGCTATAAAGGTGCGTCTACATCATACACTTCTCGCTGGAAATATATCTCGGGTGTTGGATATAATTTGTGTCTCAGATATACGAGTATATTTCTATCACAAGCTATAAAGGTGCGTCTACATCATACACTTCTCGCTGGAAATATATCTCGGGTGTTGGATATAATTTGTGTCTCAGATATACGAGTATATTTCTATCACAAGCTATAAAGGTGCGTCTACATCACACACTTCTCGCTGGAAATATATCTCGGGTGTTGGATATAATTTGTGTCTCAGATATACGAGTATATTTCTATCACAAGCTATAAAGGTGCGTCTACATCATACACTTCTCGCTGGAAATATATCTCGGGTGTTGGATATAATTTGTGTCTCAGATATACGAGTATATTTCTATCACAAGCTATAAAGGTGCGTCTACATCATACACTTCTCGCTGGAAATATATCTCGGGTGTTGGATATAATTTGTGTCTCAGATATACGAGTATATTTCTATCACAAGCTATAAAGGTGCGTATACATCATACACTTCTCGCTGGAAATATATCTCGGGTGTTGGATATAATTTGTGTCTCAGATATACGAGTATATTTCTAGCACAAGCTATAAAGGTGCGTCTACATCATACACTTCTCGCTGGAAATATATCTCGGGTGTTGGATATAATTTGTGTCTCAGATATACGAGTATATTTCTATCACAAGCTATAAAGGTGCGTCTACATCATACACTTCTCGCTGGAAATATATCTCGGGTGTTGGATATAATTTGTGTCTCAGATATACGAGTATATTTCTATCACAAGCTATAAAGGTGCGTCTACATCATACACTTCTCGCTGGAAATATATCTCGGGTGTTGGATATAATTTGTGTCTCAGATATACGAGTATATTTCTATCACAAGCTATAAAGGTGCGTCTACATCATACACTTCTCGCTGGAAATATATCTCGGGTGTTGGATATAATAATTATCTAACCAACACCTGAGATATATTTCCTGCGAGAAGTGTCAGATGTAAACCCACCCTTCCAACGGGAGTATTCAGCGATGGGGTCACCGATCTTGTCAATGTTTTTTCCTCGTGATTCTACATCGAAAAATAGCCTACACGTGTCCGAGCATTCCTTTCAATACGCTTTAGGAGCAGAGAAATAAAATAAAATATGTTGAAAATGCTTTATTTTATATATCGAGTTTAGAAAATATCGACATGATTCTTTCACCAATTCATTTGTTTTAGAGAGTAGATTAAAAGAAAAATATAATCGTTAAACAATAATTTACATTTCGACAATTAAATTCAGAAATATGCTTACGTTTTCAAGTAATCTAGTATATTACAATTTTGACACCAAAAGTAATAGCAGATTTAAAATTAACACCCAAAAAAACCCTTATTTCCTTAAATATCATCGAAAGCAAAAATAATAATTTTTTACTGTCCGGAAGAGACTAAAAATTCGTAAGCGAAAAATTAACTTTACGTTTTGAAATTCAACATGTCGCCTTGCTTTTTTTAGCCATATAAAAGTCTATTGTATTATCTCACATGGTACTTGTTGGAAATGGGTTTAAAAATGAAATTGTAACTAATAATCATCGACAACGGAAAAAGTACAATGAAATAATTTAAATCAGCTTAGATAAGTCAAGTAACACAATAAGTGAACAAATGAAATCAAGGAAAATAATATAATTTTAGAATTGTGCATTATATTATTTTCCTTGATTTTAAGACCCGGTGCACACCGAAGAAACTGGTTTCATATGAAATTAGTTAAATCGGTTTCCTATTTTTTCAGTTTCTCGTTTCATCAGTGGATCTACTAGTTCTAAAAAGCAATCAAAAACTGGCTTCGACCTGAAAAAATCCTTAATAAATTTATCAGGATCTCTGTTTTAGTTGGCGAGCTACAACAAAACAGCTGTGTTGCCGATCCCTAATCATCGGCTAAACCTTAGACTTGCGGTATTTTATTTTTATTTTTTAGCCACCACCACAAAAGAAGTGCACCGTAGTCTGAATCAATCACAAACCGGATGGAAAACAGTTTATTCTGTGTGCACGCTTTAATGAAATAGGATTCATGAAACCAGTTTATTCACCGGGCCTAATTGTTGACTTATTGTGTTACATGACTTATCTAAGGTGATTTAAATTATTTTATTGTACTTTTTCCGATGAGGTTCTGACCTCGAAAAAGTTCTGTTGAATTAAAGGAATATAAAGTGGACGTTTTTGATTTTGTTTGTGTTTTGTGAACGTGCCAACGTCTTGTCGTGACTTCGTCCGTCTGTGTGCGTTTTTCAGTGCTGTTTTGTGTTAGTAGTTTGCCGATAGTTGTTCGCCCCTAGCCGTTGTTATGTGCTATGTCATATATAGTTGATAGTTCTTTATTGTAGTTGTGTTGGGTCATGGGTGTAGTCTGGAGGAGGCGGTGGATCATGTGTCTAAAGGCTGAGAGTGTGTGTTGTGTTGGGTCATGGGTGTAGTCTGGAGGAGGCGGTGGATCATGTGTCTAAAGGCTGAGAGTGTGTGTTGTGTTGGGTCATGGGTGTAGTCTGGAGGAGGCGGTGGATCATGTGTCTAAAGGCTGAGAGTTTGTGTTGTGTTGGGTCATGGGTGTAGTCTGGAGGAAGCGGTGGATCATGTGTCTAAAGGCTGAGAGTTTGTGTTGTGTTGGGTCATGGGTGTAGTCTGGAGGAAGCGGTGGATCATGTGTCTAAAGGCTGAGAGTTTGTGTTGTGTTGGGTCATGGGTGTAGTCTGGAGGAGGCGGTGGATCATGTGTCTAAAGGCTGAGTAGTTTGTGTTGTGTTGGGTCATGGGTGTAGTCTGGAGGAGGCGGTGGATCATGTGTCTAAAGGCTGAGAGTTTTCTAATAACAAACCTTAAAAAAAAATTGTACATGCCTTCATTAACAAAATTACTTTAAGAAGATGACAAGTAAAATTTAAGTACCTATGTCGCGCAAGAAGAGTATGTACAAACTGGAAATTTCTTAAGTGACAGTTATGAAAAGGCATTAACAATTTCATGATTTTTTACCAGTTGAAACCTTTTAAAAAGCAAAGTAATGTCTTTTTTTTTTATCATAGCTGTGAAACTGTGTCTACTACAAGATAATCAGAAAAACTATTAATAAAGGACGTAAGAGGTTACGTAAGTGCTAAATATGACTAAATGGTTGTTGGCATATGTTTTGTATAAAAATGAAGATGAAATTAAGGTCACATTCTTGCTCCCTGCTGGACCTTCCCCATATTTTTCATTTCCACGGAAACCTGATGTTCTTGGGATGTCAGTTAATCATAATAGACGCTCAAAATTTAAATAAATAATGATCTATTGTAAAAATTTAATTCCATTACACCAACTGGAAGCGTTTAAACACAGAAAATGATACTCACATGTCAAATGAAGCTTTGCAGGATAAGACATAAGCTACTCAGCATTACTTTTCATTTCCTTAAAGTAGTTTTGTGGATGAAGGCGAGTAAAATTTTGTTTAAGGATTGTTATTAAAACAATGTTTATTTTTTTAAATTTTAACATCCATAATTATTATCTAAGAATTTTAGGATGGATTATCTATAGGTTACCACCCTTTTCTAGCCAGGATAGAGCTGATGCCTTTTCTTTTTCCTAAAGAAAAGCCACCACCCCGTCGTGGAAATCGAACCCACGACCCTTGGCACGCAGTGTTAAGTGCTCATACCTTGACACTCATCGCCATTGGGCCTTCCATTACATCATTAGAAAATGTAATGATAATATACGTTTAATAAAGTACTGAATTATTTTTATTTTAATAAAAGTGCTTTTACTAATATAATTATGATTTCTGATTAATCAACCAATTTTATTTAATAAAAAAAGATTATTTTTAAACATTTTAAAGAGATTTAAAGTTGTATTGCAATTGCAAGTAGGTAACATATACATATATGATTACGTTTTGTATATCGTCCAAAATATTAGCGTCTTAAAAAAAACAAAACAATTAATAAATGGTTAACCCATTGTAATCCCATCATAAAACTTTAGGAATAAGTTCTCAAATCCACTTAGAAAAACAAATAAATTATGAATTTTTTTAAAAATACGCTTTTTGAGATATACACAAATAAAATTTTGTTTTTGAATTTGAGAAATTTTTTTCCTACCTAGCCTATATGGTGTTGCATATCATAAGAAAGTTCGTACAAAGAGCTTTAAAATAACACCCCTCCCAGCTCTCTAGCTTAAATATAAGAGCAACAATAGTAATTCAAAAATCTCAGGTATCGGCATTTTTTGACATTTACAAAGCTGTAACATCCAAATCAGTTGATATTTTTCAATAATGTTTGGTATTTTTCTTAGTCTATACAAAGGCTCCCTCCTCACCAAATTTCATCAATTTCTCAGATAGTGAGGTTGAAAATGTTCTCTCTCAGCCTTTAGACACATGATGTACCGCTTCTCCAGACTACACCCATGACCCAACACAACACAAACTCTCAGCCTTTAGACACATGATCCACCGCCTCCTCCAGACTACACCCATGACCCAACACAACACAAACTCTCAGCCTTTAGACACATGATCCACCGCCTCCTCCAGACTACACCCATGACCCAACACAACACAAACTCTCAGCCTTTAGACACATGATCCACCGCCTCCTCCAGACTACACCCATGACCCAACACAACACACACTCTCAGCCTTTAGACACATGATCCACCGCCTCCTCCAGACTACACCCATGACCCAACACAACTACAATAAAGAACTATCAACTATATATGACATAGCACATAACAACGGCTAGGGGCGAACAACTATCGACAAACTACTAACACAAAACAGCACTGAAAAACACCCCTTAAAATAACACCCCTCCCAGCTCTCTAGCTTAAATATAAGAGCAACAATAGCAATTCAAAAATCTCAGGTACCGGCATTTTTTGACAATTTTGGACATTTTACATCTGTAACTTCCAAATCAGTAGATATTTTTCAATAATGTTTGTTATTTTTCTTAGTCTATACAAAGGCTACCTCCTCGCCGAATTTCATCAATTTCTCAGATAGTGAGGTTGAAAATGTTTGTTTTTTGTGTTGATTTGACGTGGAATGACCCTAATGTAAATTGTTAATTTTTTCATTGGTTTGGTTGGTTGCTGCTTACAACTGTGGAACGAGGTTCATGCTTCAAGCAAATGTTAATTTTCCTCACAAAGTACTTGACACAATTTTTTATAAATGCAAAAAAGCATATTTTTTTTAAATTAAGGTTAACGTTTGTCAAGCAGGAGCTGCAATAATAAGCTCATTCCCAGTTTACGCCTTTTATTATTATTCCCGAATAATTTTCTTCAAATAACCTACATAAATACAAAATAAACATGTTCTTTATTTATTTATTTTTTTCCTACCCCCAATAAAAATTTACGAAGACAAATTCCTGGCTTGTGCAACTGTATGTTCTCCAATTTCCACTTCCAATCATCAGGACGAAACATTGTTATAGTGTTTTCAACAGTGAACGTTGAGAAGGTGGGGGAAGTCGCCATTATAGTGACAGTTTTATTTTATACTAGCTGTTACCCAGTGTGCCATGCTACACCAACTTTATATTATATAGTTGAAAGGAACTAACATACAGCTGGTAGATTATTTTCACCTTGCCTACGACACTTCCCGTATCAAGACCTACCTGTGTGCCAAGTTTGGTCAACATCGGTCAAACGGTGTGGATTTGTATAAGGAAAAAACAGACATACAGAAAGCTGACAGACGATTTTGACCTAGCCTATGACACTCCCCGTATCAAGACCTACCTGTGTGCCAAGTTTGTTCAAAATCGCTCAAAAGCTGTGGATTTACATGAGGAAAAAATTGAACGGATTTTTCTTTTTTTGTTCCACAATATAGTATCCCTGTACTGTGGGAGTTCATTTAGATTCTGCAGGTTCCATCTTCCAATACTGCCTGCATTACAATCAAAGTAATATAAATGTTTTTTATACTTTTTTTCTGAGTTTTAAAAGTTTAATAATAATATTATTAAACAACGGCCATAGCCACATTGAATACACCGGTTCCCTTAGATCACCAAAGTCAAGCAACGTCGGGCGTGGTCAATACCTGAATGGGTGACCGACCACGTGCTGTTGGCATTATAAAAGGGTGGCAACCTATAGATAGCCCGGCGCTAATGGCCAAGTTGTAGATGCGCCGTAAAAAAAAAAAAAAAAAAAAAAAAAAAAAAAA
Organism: Gonocerus acuteangulatus; assembly: GCA_946811695.1. Lineage (NCBI taxonomy): Eukaryota > Metazoa > Arthropoda > Insecta > Hemiptera > Coreidae > Gonocerus > Gonocerus acuteangulatus. Next base: position 47,511,374 of record OX328131.1, read on the forward strand.
AAAAAAAAAAAAAAAAAATATTGAAAAAGAAACAAATCACAATATAAAATTTATAAATTAATTGAAAGAAATACAAAAATAGAATGAATATAAATTAATCAAATAAAATAAAATAAATGAGAAAAGAAAAAGAAAATTCTTGGAATGGCTTATTCTTGCGATTATCAAAACAAAATTCCATCAGAATAGTGCTCATGAGAAACTGTTCAATTATTTACAGCAGCATTATTTTTTAAAAACAATCTCACTACTTTTCTCATTTGTTCCGATACTAAAGATGAATGTGAAGTGTGAATTCTGTATATGCACTATTGATAAGATTATATGATATAATAATAAAAAATAACGATTTGTCAAAATGAAATTATTTAAAGTGATGGACCATCGTCTCAGTTTAAAAATAAATATATGTCAAGATTGCTTTACATACTTTCAGAAAAATTTCACAAAAAGTTTTAGTGGAAATATTTTACTACAGCTAATGACAAACGTGTAGTAGATAGGGTGGGAGAAAGAGTAAAATCCTTGGTCTCTAATGGGAGTTATGAGCAAATTTTAAGCTAAAAATGTAAAAAACACAGTAGAGTTTGCTAATGTTGCATCTGGTTTAATGACAAAAACTACAATTTTCCGAATCAGCCAAGTAGATAATTGAGCCTGCTATAAGTTCTGACAATCCATAGGTTAATGTTAAAGACATAGTTTTTATTAAGCAAATGCATGTGATAAAAAGCAATTCGCAAATCAAAAATTCAACTATGGAAAACAAACTGAAACCAGCAAGTTAACAGATCAAAAACTTAATATTTCAAATTTTAATGTTAGTGGCTGGTGTACACTTACATGTGATAAAAATTAAGTTGTATTTATTTTCATATTGCCCAGCAAACCCTTCACTGAAATAATGAATGTTTTGTACATGTAGGAAGTTCTCATTCTGAATGAATAGCTTTGGGTTATTTTTTATAGTTTTTAAAATTAAATCCCTGTAACATATCGTTAGCTAAAATTTTAATGCAACAATTTTTTGTCTTTAATGAAAAAGAAATTTAAAGAGTGAAAAAAAGCATAAATTTTATTTTTTCATGTGATAGTGTATACCTTTTAGAATAATAATAAAAAAATATTTTAGTGATTATATTTTTACCGTTTGATGATATTCCACTTAGTGTGGAACGCCATATTTCATTTTTAAAAAATATATTTTAACACATTAGGATTTTTTCAGACCATTTGTAATTACTTTAAGCTTATATTTTTTTTTTCTGGCCTCCATATTTATTGAAGTATTGTCATAAAAAATGTCATCAACATTGGTCGAACGGTATGATTTAAAATCTAGAACTAAGTGCACTTCCTTTGCCCAATCGATGATAACTCTAAAATTTCAAATACTTTAGCAGGACATACAATTAAACTACTTGAGATTGAGCACTATTTTATATTCATACTTATATCCATGAAAGGAATGAACGTGCCAAGTTTCATTAAAATCTGAGATCATGGGTGTCAAATCCTATTTTTTTTGGGTTGATTTGACATGGAATGACCCAAATGTTTAAATATCATGTTACATATAGATGATTTTAGGTGGTACATTAAAGAACTAAACATATTTAAATAATTAAAGTTCTGTACAGATCTATGGCTATTGAGGTTGAACTCATGACAGAATTTTTGAAAAATTCCTTTGAATCTTTATCGATCCTACCTAGTAGACACCAAAAATGACCCCAGCTAAAATTTTTATATATATATATATATATATATATATATATATATATATATATATATATAGTTATATATGTGCCCGTTAACACGATACAGGCCAGAGTTTTTGTTTTTTCGCCACGAAACTTGGTATATAGTATTCCCCTATCAAACGATTTAACAAGTTCGTTAACCAACAAAATCGGTCCATCTGGGGGGGGGGTTACTCCAGAGCCAAAGTAGTTATTTGCCAATAACAGTCGTAATTTTTCTTATATTTCAACGAAACTCGGTATTCGTTCTGGTCAACTAAAGAGGAAAATATGTTGTAAAAATAAACTAAATCGGTTCATTAGGAGGGGGGGTTTACTCTGGACCCAAATTACTAATTTGGTCATACCAGTCGTAATTTCTGCTGTATTGTAACGAAACACGGTATACGTCCTGGGTATCTAATAAGAATGAAGTGTTGTAAAAATGAACTAAATCGGTCTATCGGAAGGGGGGATTTACTTTGTACTGTGTTTGAATTGAATTGAAACAGGGGTTATTTATGTTCTTATTTTATTTATCTATAGAGGTTATTTTAAGAAAATTATTCAGGAATATGCTCGACACTAACCAATTCTGAGGAAAGTGCTTAGTTATGCAGCTCCTGCGTGACAGACTTTTTTATTAAGCAAATACATGTGATAAAATGCAATTTGCAAATAAAAAAAAAATGCAAAACAAACAGGAAACTGCAAGTCAACAGATCAATAACTTAATATTTCAAATTACTTACTGGGTTATTCCATGTCAAATCAACAAGGATCACAACCCGACCTTCTCGGATTTTAATAAAATTTGGTAGGTTGGTGACTCTAACAAGAAATAACCAAAAACAATTTTTTAAAAATTTTTATCTGATTCCGTTTTTTTAGTATTAATTTTCAAAGTATTGAAAACCACCTTTTTTTGGTCAACTGGAAAATGTTAATTCCTTGATAGATTGAGTTCTATTTTAGCTAGAACAGTCAGCATAGTCTCATTGTTTAGCTTATTAAATGGACTTTAATTTTATGTACAACAAGACCAACTTATTACAAATTTTACTTTTCAAAAAAAAAATCGAAAAACTTGTACGTAACGGTTTTCGAAAAACAGTACTTTTAAAATTCTGAAAAAAATATATTTGAATCTTCAGTTCATTGACTACATATGCTGTTAGTTTCATTATGGGATGGGAACGGGATCATTTTATAACATAATTTTGACTTTATAATTGTCACTGCGTAGTTGGTAAAAATATGGTGAGTGATGGATATTTGTATTGTAAATTCGGCAATAACCATCCCTGATCAACATTTGAATTTTATTCAAACAGAACTAAAATTAAAGGGGAGATTTGAAAAAAAATAAAAAAAGTACTGGATCCCAGAAATTGCACCCTTTCATTCCTTTAACTAAGAAAAAAATTAAGACTCAACTTTACTCGAACTTCAAGGAGTTGTTAGAGCTATCAGGATTCAAAATTTCAAAAAAATCTAAGAGGGTCGGGTTGTAAACAGTACTTTCATTGGTTGAATTGACATGGAATGGCCCTACTAATGTATGATATTAATCCAAATTCTGAGAATATAAGGCTATAATTTAGATAAACACAACATTTTTGTATGTTACAGTTAGATGATTTTAAGTGGTATGGTAAAAAACTAAAAGTATTTAAATTATTAAAGTTCTGTACAGATCCATGGGTTAATGTTGAAGACATAGTATATGTTAAGCAAATGCATGAGATAAAAAGCAATTTGCAAATAAAAAAAAATCAACTATGGAAAACAAACGGGAACCTGCAAGTCCACAGATCAATAAATTAATATTTCAAATTACTTACTAATATATGATATTAGTCCAAATTCTGAGAATAAAAGCCTATAATTTAGATAAACACAAACTTTTTGTATGTCACGTATATCTAAATGATTTTATGTGGTGTGGTAAAGAACTAAAAGTATTTAAATTATTAAATTTCTGTGCAGATTCATGGGTTAATGTTGCAGAAATAGTGTTTTTTAAGCAATTGCATGTGATAAAGTGTTTGCATGTAATTTGCAAATAAAAAAAAATCAACTATGGAAAACAAACGGGAACCTGCAAGTCCACAGATCAATAAATTAATATTTCGAATTACTTACTAATATATGATATTGGTCCAAATTCTGAGAATATAAGCCTATAATTTAGATAAACACAAAATTTTTGTATGTCACATATACCTAAATGATTTTAAGTGGTATGGTAAAGAACTAAAGTTCTGTGCAGATTCATGGGTTAATGATGCAGACATAGTTTTTTTAAGCAATTGTATGTGATAAAATGCAATTTGCAAATAAAAAAAACCAACTATGGAAACACATCAAACTTAAAAAAAAATAGGGTAATGGCTTCTAGGAACACAGTGTTGTCCTACATCATCAAAAAAAATAAGAAAATTAATCTTATATGATATTATTTGTCCAAATTCTGAGAATATATGGCTATAATTTAGATAAACATACAAAGGTTATAACTGAAAAGTTGCGTTCGCAAAAGAAAAACCTTTCGCAAAAAAAAAGTTTTGTTGGCTTGCTAATCTCTACCTAGGCAACACTGGAAAGAAAATATCAACTGGAAGGTCAACAGATCAAAAACTTAATATTGCAAATTATTTATTAATATATATTAGTCAATATTCTAAGACTATAAGGCTATAATTTACAAAATCACAAACATTTTGCTAAAACTAAAATGTTTTGGAAGTTAGATATACACACCAAACTAAAAAATGGCTTAATGGTTAATGGCTTCTAGGAACCCAGTGTTGTCCTACCTACATCTTCATCAGAAATTAAGAAAATTGATCTTATATGATATTATTTGTCCAAATTCTGAGAAAATAAGGCTATAATTTAGGTAAACATACAAAAGTTTAAACTGAAAAGTTTTGTTCCCAAAAGAAAAACTTTTCTTAAAAAAGAAGAATATTTTGTTGCCTTTCTAATCTCCACCTAGGCAACACTGGGGAAAAAATGGCTATTTCTGACAATTTACTCTTCTGTAAATGTCATTTTCGAACTCGTTACTCGCGAACTGTGAAGCCTAGAAGATTTTGAGCTACCCTAGGAGATTTCCCGTATCAAGAAGTACATGTGTACCAAGTTTGGTCCAAGTTGGTCAAACTTCTACTATTCCTTTACTAATAGCTTGGGACCGGATTTTTAAAATAAAATAAGTACCCGATTAGGTTTTTGCAACAGGCATAATAGGTATTTTTAGGTTTTTATTTAAAAATCCATTTTAGGTTTTTTTTAGGTGATAAAATTTTTTTTAATAGGCTCAAAAATGGGCTTTTTTAGGTGTTTTATTTAAAAATCCATTTTAAGTTTTATTAGGTGATAAAAATGTTTCAATAGGTTCGAAAAATAAGTTAAACCAATTATAATTTATCATTAATAATTTTGATTAATTTATAATTGATAAATTAATATGTATATACAGTGAAATAAAAATAAACAACAAATAACATTATTTTATAGAATAGTATATTGAGCAGGGAAAAAAGATGAGCAAATAAAAATAAAACGGAAATACGAGTTATTATTTTAAAAAAAGAATAAGTAGTCCAAATATTCAACAAAATATTTATTTAAAAAAACAAAGTGAATGAAATTCATTTAAATACAATACATTTTAGAAATAAAGCAATGTTCAAAAAATGAAAGAGAAAAAAGAAGAAAAATAAATTAAATTATTTAATAAAACATACATTAAAAAAAAAATAAAAATAAAAACATAAAAGAAATATGTAGAGGACATTTTTAAGGTTCTCTGCTAAAGAGTTCCAACTTCTAAAGAACATCATGAAGAATTTCACTGCCTATAGAAAGGTACTTAACTATGTTAAAAACAAAATAATTAAATCTTGGGAAAACTTAAAAGGGAAAATATGAACTAAAATAGGTATTACTCTTTGTTACAGTAAACGATCATATAGGGCTCCAGGTTTTCGACGGTGAAATTCTTTCCGTTGTCTTAGAGAACTGTCTTAAAAGCGGATAAAGATAAAGATGCGCCCGTTTACGTCACAAGACGTCATAGGGGAGTATTTCATCGCATCCTTTAGCTCCATTGTTGACGATTCCAATTTTCCAATGAGATTTTGAAGATCTGAGAAATGTGCTCTTAGGAATGCGAGTGGATCACGAATCTCGTTGCTCTAGAGGACCATCGAAGCCTTAGGGTACGTTCATGGTGAGGATTCATTCTGCGATGCTACGATAGCTACTCCCAGCGCTGCCCCCATGTATTCTACATCGATGGAGGGTGTTCATGCTGACTCACCATTGCATTGGTTCTTGCTGGGAGTAAAGTAACCTTCAACAGTGAATTAGCTTTTGTTTAGGTTAGGTTACAGTTTATTCAGGGCGATTAACTTATATAGTTTTTACTCCCTTTGTTTGCTATGACATTTGAAGTTTTATTTATTTCCTTATTTTCGTTTATATATGTATATATGCACACATATCATTTGCACATTCACACACATACGCTTACATACATTGCCAAATAATTTATCTTAAGTAAAAATAAATAAATCACATTTTATTATTCATATAATTAATCTAAATTTATAAAACAAAAGAATATAACATATTTTATAATTTTTCCCATATATATAACTTAACAAATAATTAATCTTAATTCGTAAAGCAAAAGTAGATAAAATGTTTTATACGTAATTTTTTTTTTTTTTTTTTTTTTTTTTTTTTTTTTTCCACCTATTTATCGCATGTATACTATAACTTAAAAAATAATTAATCTTAATTTATAAAACAATTTTTTTTTTTTTTTTTTTTTTTTTTTTTTTTTTTTTTTTTTTCTTAAATTTTTAAATTTCTTCAACAGTAAAATCCTTATGTTACAAGTAAATTTCTTATATTTTATTATATATGTTAATTTCTTTTAACAGTTTTATTATTTTATCTATTGATTCTTCGGAGTTTTGTAAAGCTTCTTCTCTTCTACGTGGTATTTTGTGCTTTATAAATATCTGGTTGAGGAGAGCGCATTCTTCCAGTATGTGTTGAATGGTTAAGGGAGATTGGCAGGATTCGCACTTAGGTTCAGCAGTTTTCATAATTAAATGTACATGGGTTAGGTTTGTGTGTCCTATCCTCATCCTTGCAATAACAACTTCCTCCTTCCTGTTGCCTCTCACTGAGCTTATCCACTGTTTAGTTGTTTTCTTGACAGCTTTTAATTTGTTTGTGAGTGGGATTTCTGTCCACATGGACTCCCAGCATTTCCGGACTCTATCTTTTAGCCACGTCTTCATGTCATTTATTTCGTATAATTGGATGGGCGGGCTGTTCATCACAGCAGCTTCTTTAGCGGCTTTATCAGCTGCCTCGTTTCCTGCTATTCCAGAGTGACCAGGGGTCCACAGAAAAATTATAGTTTTATTGAGGCTATTTAATATTTCCATGTAATTGTGGATTTTGTCCAACGTTGGTCCCGATTTATTATAGTTTGCTATGCTGTGTAAGGCAGAAATTGAGTCAGAGCATATCAATATTTTAGAGCTGGTAATATTAATGGATATATAGAGTGCTGTAGAGATAGCTTGCAGCTCAGCTGTATATATTGTGGAGTATGAGGGTAATTTGTATTTTTGAGTTGAGTCATTCCTAACTATTGCAAAGCCGATTTTATCATTTTGCTTGGATCCATCCGTGTATATTATTTCGTATTCTGAGTACTTGTGTAGTATATTTTGCAGTATGTTGTTTATGGGTTCGGTTCTTTTATTTTTAAAGGTTAAATCGATTTTTATTGGCCGGAATTTCCACGGAGGAGGTTTTGAGTTTTGTTCAGCTGCGTTTGTAGGTATATTATAAGTTTCTTGAATAGTTTCTTTTTGTCTGATGCCTAATGGTGCTGCTCTTGTAGGGTTTGTTTCATATGTCCGGGTGTTTCGAGGATGGAATATATAGTTATATGCTGGATTTGTTGGCTGTAATTTAATTTTGGCAATGTAATTATTAATTAATTCCTGCCTTCTAAAAGTAAGGGGTGGAATGGATGCTTCTGCGCACAGACTCTCTATTGGACTAGTCCTAAAGGCCCCTGTGGCCAGCCTTATTCCTGCGTGATGTACCGAGTCTAAGAGTAGGAGGCGAGTTCTCTTTGCAGAAGAATACACCATACTGCCATAATCGATCTTAGATCGAATAAGACTAGTATAGCTTTTGTTTATGAAAAAGCTCTGCTTATGTTAGTGAGAAAAAATGAGCCTTTACAATTAGTTCGCGATGTTCCTGACAAAGAAAAAGGGATTGGTTTCTTACTCGGAAAAATTAATGGAATCCTATTAATTTTAGCGAGTTGGATAGACTAGAGTCGCTTAAATTAATATAATTCTATTAATTGCGAGTTGGATTGGCTAGAGTTTTCTCATATCTTCTTGAGCGAGTGGAGCGTAGCGTAGCGATCGGAAACACATATCATGTATTGCTTAATAAATGTAAAAGATCCAAAAAAGAGAGAGAGAAAAGGAATAAAATATGTTTGTTTACAAAAATTGTTGTTTGTTATCCTTCATAACCTGCAAAACAGTCAACTTTAATGCTTAATAACTTTTTTCATAGTTGAGAGAATTGATTTTGATCATATTAACCTTTTTATTAATAAATATTACTTGCCATTATCTAATATGAATTATAACCGTAGATAACGAGTCAAGTAGTAAAAGATAACCAGCAAAGAACCTGTAAGCTAATCAGTAAGCTTATCAGCGAGTACGAGTAACTGTTATAAATCACTTAACTAAATAAATACTTCAAAAGTAACTGGATGTAGTCTTCGCAAAAAGACCCAATTTTCTTTCATCTCAACAACGAAATAACCAAAAAAGAATAATCACACAAGATGAAGTAATGAGAGAGGGTAGGTGACCTGCGCACTAGAGTCCTTTTGAAGGAACCAATCACAGTCAGGCCCACATCGCAGCTTCCCTCCTCACTGCGAGGAGAAAACAAAATATTTGTTTTTCCCCGTGGTCACTGCGCGAGTGCGAGAATAGCATCGGAAGTAAGGATCCTCACTATGAACACTCCCACCTTAATACATGTGTTTGTTTTACATCGGGGCAGCGCTCATCGGAGTAGCTATCGTAGCATCGCAGAATGAATCCTCACCATGAACGTACCCTTAGAAATGACAGCTGCTTCATTCTTATCCAAAGCGTCAACTGTTTTTATTTTTTCCCCCAGCGTGTTAAAATGGGTGCTGGTGGAAGCGACACTCATAGTAACATTTCCCTGAACGTCTGGACCCGGCAAGATGCTTTTAAGAAAATTTGTTTGATAGAGGAAATGAGTTCATTGAATTGTATTTTCTATTTTAAAGATTAGGTCTCTCCAGGTAATTTCATCGTTATTTTGGTGATTTTAGGTGATATCATCCTAAATAGGATTTTTTAGGTTCTTCCAAATTTGCATGAATGATACTACAATACGCGAATCATATAAAAACCCGATCATTTTCATGTTTAGGAGAAAGGAAAAAAATAGGTGAAAACCTAAGAATCCGGTCCCTACTAATAGCACTAGAGATAAGAACGGAAGCACGAAAAGATGGCGCAGTTCTTGCGAGTCGGATTTCTGCTAGTAATTCTACTGTAGTGCTCAGTGAAATGCCTTCATGAAAACATCCTGATTCGTTATGAGTCAAACTATCCGCCTCTCAGGAACCCCGTCATATTGGCTTGTCACCATAATTTCTTTACTTTAGTTGCAATTTCTGCTAGTAATTCTACTGTAGTGCTCAGTGAAATGCCTTCATGTAGGTAACCAAAACATCCTGATTCGTTATGAGTCAAACTGTCCGCCTCTCAGGAACTGCGTCATATTGGCTTGTCACCATAATTTCTGCTAGTTATTCTACTGTAGTGCTCAGTGAAATGCCTTCATGTAGGTAACCAAAACATCCTGATTCGTTATGAGTCAAACTGTCCGCCTCTCAGGAACTCCGTCATATTGGCTTGTCACCATAATTTCTTTACTTTAGTTGCAATTTCAAGAGCTCAGAATAGAATCTGCAAAATAATATTTTGTATTCAAAGGAAAAATACGCCAAGGCATTTCCGCTGTATCGATAAACTCACATAAACGGACATGGTGCACTATACTATTATATGGATGGAAAAATCTACATTAAGAACATGTTGTTAAGTCAATTTAATAAAAGAATGGATATGGTGTACTTTACCTCCGGGGTACGGATATGTATATATATAAATATATATGATATGTGCTTATACTGTTTTCTGAATATATTTTTCTCACTTGAACCTTGTAAGGTAAACATCTTATTTTCCTATGAATCTTATGGGGTATGGTCCTGATGGGGGTTTCGAGGTAGCTGATTGGTTAACCTTCTTCACATCATATTCAAGGTCATTTTAAGGCCAAATAGAGAAAAAAACGTAAAAAAAAATCAGAAAAACATCATGCGTATTTTTTTTAGGTCCCTGAGTCACAACCCGTAGTTTGTTTGACCCGCTCTGCCTCCCAGAAAATGATTTTTTTCCAGATTTTTTCTACGTTCTTTTATCTATTTGACCTTAAAATGAGCTACAGGAAAAGACGCAAAAGACAAACAAACTACGAATTCGGACTCAGTGACCTCAAAAGCATACGCATGAATCTTTTCTTACGTTTTGTTTTCTATATTTGACTTTCAAATGACCTTGAATATATTTTGGGGGGGGGGGATCGGCATTTACCCTAAAACTATAGATTTTAAACGGCTGATATATAGTAGATATGATTGATCTTATCAGCCTAGACGCGGCACTACCTGCGGAAGGTTCTCGGTGGTGAAGGCTTTGATTATATATTACTTTAATAGCTCCTGAAGAGGCGTCATAGGAACACGAAACATGCAGAGCAGAATAAAGGACTAGTGAATAAAGTAAGTGTATTATTTTGGAATTTTACCTTCTGCCGTATATAAATATATTGAAAACAAGTTTCACCATCTTATAATAATAAATGATGGCGACCTTAGAAAAAGACAGTTGTGGAATGTCAATAAATTACTAGATTTTTAGCAGTAAAATGCTTCAGAGTCTCACCACCGAACATGTACAAATATTGTTTGAGCAAGAAGAGGTCCTTACTCATTTTTACCGAATAAAATTATACCAATAAAAATGTCGAGATATTCTGATTTGTTTTGAGGTAGCGTTTTCTTGGCCAGATATTATCATAACGAAATTTATTAATTAAAACACCTTTTAATGATCAACACTTCAGACCATAAATATTTTTTTTAGTTATACCAACTTCAGGCCATTTTCAAATTCTTAAACCCAGCAGCGCCTTATTAAACATTGTATTCTAGGCCTTGTCGTCCTGGCACATTTCTCAAGAACTAAACATTTGACATTTATTAATCATTAAATAATTCTTTCCTCAAATTTATAGACTTATCGAATAAGGCGGAAGGTCAATAAAACTACGCCACACACTTTTCATTAGACTTCCCTATATGTTTCGCACCATTTTGGCGCCTCTTCAGGGGAATATACTTCAAAACATAACTTCAGCCTCAACTTGAGGAGGAAAACCTTCGAGTAGCTAGATTTTGATTTTGAATACATCAGAATATTAGGGAAAGAAAGAAATAGAATGAAAAGAAAGATTAAAGAAAACATACACATCGTTAAAAACAGAAATTGAAAATTAAGAAAATAATGGAAATACAGCATCTTAATAATATTTTCATTAATTGATAAACAAATAGAAAGAAAGTGGGTTTTGAATAGATTTTTTTTTTTTTTTTAAGTGTTATAGGACTATAAATTAAAATCAATTTTAAAGATATGACAGATCGATTATCGATACTACTACTATTTGACACCATATAGGATTCTTCCAGTCAATGACCAGTCTAGACGTGGCCCTGTTAGTGGAAGGTTCTCCTCCTCAAGTTGAGGCTGAAGTTATGTTTGAAGTATATTCCTCTGAAGAGGCGCAAAATGGTGCGAAACATGTAGGGAAGAGAAATAAAAAGTGTGAAAGGTTGCGGCGTAGTTTTATTGAACTTCCGCCTTATTCGATAATTCTATAAATTAAACATTTATTTGTTCGATATAATTCAGTCCTATAAGCACAACCATTCCACCATTTTCATTCTTTCATCGAAGAAAATGACAAGAACTAGAATACAATATTTAATAAAGAGACTGCTGGTTTTAAGGGTTTGAAAATGTCCTTCAGGCCGAAACGTTACGTGAAATAGAGGTGAGATAAATAAATGAAATATTTATGGTCTGAAGTGTTGAACATAAAAAGGTGTTTTAATTAAACTTGACCTCAGAATTTTCTTTTGGACATTAGAAGGATATAAAAAGAAATTCATTGTTACTCACTTTACATTGACCACGCCATTTCCAGGGAATTTTCAAAACATTTAATACGATATACGTACAAACAAAAGCTGCTCAGATCTATTATTATAATCATTATTATTTATTTATTTATTTAATTGTAATTCTTATCTTTACAAGTCACCATAAGTTGTAAACCTCAGTTGAAACGAACTTAAAATATATGATATTTTAAAAAAAAACATGACTTCGTTTTTGGGTGCCAGAAAAGAGCGCCAACATCTACTAAAAAAAAATTATTGACAGGTGTATTCAAAGAATATGTATAGAACCTTCCAATTCTAATTTATATGTAATTCCTATTGCGTTAAGTATATTAAAAAAAAAAAAAAAAAATCTACCCTTTTTACTAAAAGTTCATTCGACTCCCCACAACTAACTTAAATATTTATCCCGAATGCCTATGAACGCAAAACTGCTTTTTAGAACGAATTTAAAGTGTGTTCCGGTAAGCGGATCCTCCTGGATGACAGTATCAAACTTTTGTCTTCGACAAAGTATTTTTGTGACAAATTTCGTCAAGTATTTTTAAGAACTCGAACAGACGAATATATGTTTACGTGTATATATGTTTACTTGCATATAAATATATATATATATATATATATATATATATATATATATATATATATATATATATATATGAAAACAATTATGAAATTAATCAAAAACCAACCATAGCTATGTTAATTTATTTATAATCGGATTTTCTATTTGTTTTTCATGCTATTGTATTAGCCATTCCTAATATCATATATTTTGATATGTGATATAATGATAAATAAAAACTGTTAATGATATAGATAACTCACAAGATATTGAGCCAGAGGGGAGCTGAGACCTAGGCAGACGGGTGCCTGAGACTGGCTGTCTCACCCAGATACCGCTAGGCAGCGCTTCTGTAATTCTCATATCCCGTGGTTAGGGGGGGGGATAGGTTACAGAGGAATGTAAACAAAAATATTAGCTGGCATTTCCTTGGGCGGAAAGCCAAATAGCTTCAAATATGAAGTTATTCTAAAGACATGTCGTCATTCAAGCGAGCTATTTCACACCTAGGAATACATGCGGCTTCACCAGGACCAAGATTATCTGTTAAATTAACTTTTTATTTTCTGGTGCTTACAATTCTTGCTAATTTTGGGTGAAAGTTACACTGATAAACTAAATTTAATGCTAAACTAATTTAAATGCACGTATTTTCCTAAAAAAAGGTTACCCGACAACTTATGCGAGTTGTTAAGTGAAGATAGCCAACACATAGACTCTATACTACATTACCTACACAACAATGGATTATACCAACTCATTTGAACGCAGCTTAATATTTCGTTACCATAGTGTCCTATAGAGACATGAATATCCCACCGATATCGGCCAATAACACAGGCACACACAAAAAAGTCCGTCACGCAGGAGCTGCATAACTAAGCACTTTCCTCAGAATTTGGGTAGTGTAGACTGCTTTCCAGAAAAATTTGCTTAAAATATCCTACATAAATAAACTAAAAACGTGAATAGTTCTCATTTTGTAATGAGTAACTGATCAATTATTAATTTGCATCCAGAGTTATGTTTACACATGGTACCTACTACACTACGTAATAAATACAAAAATCCTCATATTATCGTATTTTGATCTAACGCAGGAACAGGATACAGTCACTCTAGTGGTAGAAAGCGCTCCTTGCGGCGGCTTTGTGAACCTACGTCTGCCGGCTTTTCTATTCAAATATATTACAAATTAAACCCCCGCCTTCCGATTGACCGATTCAGCTCATTTTTACAACACTTCTTTCTCATGAGTTACCCACGACGTATACAGCGTTTCGTTACAATACAGCAGAAATTACGACCGGTATGAGTATATTAGGAATTTGGGTCCGGAGTAAACCCCCCCTTCTAATGAACCGATTTAGTTTCTTTTTACAACCCATATTTACCTGTAGATTACCACTACGAATACCGAGTTTCGTCGAAATATACCAAAAATCACGGCTGGTAGTGGCGAATTGGTATTGTGGGTCCGGAGTAAACCCCCCCTCCTAATGAACCGATTTCGTTTATTTTTACAACACATATTTACCTGTGGATTAGCACTACGAATACCGAGTTTCGTCGAAATATACCAAAAATCACGGCTGGTAGTGGCGAATTGGTATTGTGGGTCCGGAGTAAACCCCCCCTTCTAATGAACCGATTTAGTTCATTTTTATATCTCACTTTTCTCTATATATTAACACTACGAATACCAAGTTTCGTTGAAATATAACAAATATTACGGCTGACATAGTCAAATAAGTGTTTTGGGTTCGGGGTAAACCCCCCCTTCCGGTGGACCGACTTTGTTGGTTAACGAACTCGTTCAATCGTTTGCTAATTGAATGCTATATACCAAGTTTCGTGACGAAAAAACAAAAACTCTGGCCGCTATCGTGTTAACAGACACACATATATATACAGGGTGTCCCGTAAATGTCTAGTCATATTATGAGGGGTGATAGAGGACCCTTAGGGGAACAAAAAATGTTCTATGACGATTTCCCGAATTCTCGCCCATAAGGGAGAAAACGTCGTTTTATTGTTTTTTCGAGACAAACGTACTTTTTAGAAGAATAATCGTTTTAGCTCCGTCCCAGGTGGTACTACTAAAAAGGGTGTGAAACCAATCGAAAGCTGAGTAAATTTACTATAAGACTAGTTGGGAGTAAACGTAAAAATGAATGAATGTAAGTATGTATATCTTACCAAAAGAAGGCAATTCTAAATTTCCTGACATTTTATTGATATTTCTTTCCAGCGTTACTCCTCAGTAAGCAGGATCTGAGATTTCCGGGTTTCAGAAAAACTTTCTCATTTAACCAGCTTTCCATTCATGTATCACAACCCTGTGTTATTGAAGTATTTGAACGATTTAAGAACAAAGGTTTTAAAAAAAACATGGATCTGTGAAAAGAAAATTATATTTTTTTCTTCAATTTATTAAAAAAGCTGAAGGGAAATATTTTTTTTATAAATGTTTACATAAATATTAAGTAAATATTTACTTAAAAGAATAAAAAAAATTACTTCCACGGATATAAAAAAAAATCTTAAAACATTAAATAAATAAAATACACATTTATTTTGAATTTATTAATTCAGGTAACTAATACTGGGTCCAGGAGGCGGCCATTAAGGAACCCCAACCATACATTAACCTCAAAAATTACTATTTTTACCTATATCACGCATTTGAACACATTTTTACACGACTATGTACATATTATTTATGAGGGATAGAATTTTTAATTACCACAACAAAAACGCATGGGCTCAGAATCCCAGTGAGTTTCACAAGTGTAGCCATCAGTATTAATTTAAGGTAAAGCATTTGTTTTCTAAATATATGTACCTGTAAAAATGTGTTCAAATGTGTGATCTATGTAAAAATAATAATTTTTGAGGTTAATGTATGGTTGGGGTTCCTTAATGGCCGCCTCCTGGACCCAGTATTAGTTACCTGAATTAACAAATTCAAAATAAATGTGTATTTTATTTATTTACTGTTTTAGGAATTTTTTTTATATTCGTGGGAGTAATTTTTTTTTATTGTTTTAAGTAAATATTTACTTAATATTTATGTAAACATTTATAAAAATAAATATTTCCCTTCAGCTTTTTGAATAAATTGAAGAAAAAAATATAATTTTCTTTTCACAGATCCATGTTTTTTTTTAAACTTTTGTATTTAAACCGTTCAAATACTTCAATAACACAGGGTTGTGATACATGAATGAAAAACTGGTTAAATGAGGAAGTTTTTCTGAAACCCGGAAATCTCAGATCCTGCCCATTGAGGAGTAACGCTGGAAAGAAATATCAATAAAATGTCAGGAAATTTAGAATTGCCTTCTTTTGGTAAGATATACATACTTACATTCATTAATTTTTACGTTTACTCCCAACTAGTCTTATAGTAAATTTACTCAGCTTTCGATTGGTTTCACTCTTTTTCTAGTAGTACCACCTGGGACGGAGCTACAACGATTATGTTTCTAAAAACCACGTTTGTCTCGATAAAACAATAAACGACGTTTTCTCCCTTATGGGCGAGAATTCGGGAAATCGTCATAGAACATTTTTTGTTCCCCTAAGGGTCCTCTATCACCCCTCTCAATATGACTAGACATTTACGGGACACCCTGTATATATATATATATATATATATATATATATATATATATATATATATATATATATGCATATACATATATATATATATATATATATATATATATAAATTTTAACGGGGGTCATTTTCGGTGTCTACTAGGTAGGATCGATAAAGATTTGAAGAAATTTTTCAAAAATTCCGTCATGAGTCCAACCTCAATAGCTACTTTCCTTCGGAGGAAAGTGCTAAAAATCGTCCTTTCCAAATGTATTTCAACGCGCTGAATCCGAATCCGGAGTCCATTTCACTCCATCACGTCAGGTTTCAGTGCATTTGAAGGTCTAATTTCGTATAAGTCGTTTAAGAAGAAATAACTATTGCTTCCATGGTTTAGAATTAGAATCAAAGCCTTTTTCACCTCATCGGCACAAAATCAAGGTCATTTCAAGGACAAATATGTCTTATTGCAAAAATGAATTTTTGACTGCAGATTCGTTGATTTTGACTATGATTTTGCACCGATGGGGTGAAATGCAGGGCCTCGGATTCGGATTGAGTGAGTCCAAATACATAAGAATAATTGTATGGTGTCTTTTTTTTTTTTTTTTTTTTTTTTTTTTTTTTTTTTTTTTTTTGCTTGCCAGTGTTATCTTAGATTCGACTATTAGATTCAAGTTGTTAAAAATCAGGCCTTCATCAGTTGACAAAGAAAAATAACCCATTCATGAATAGTGTATTAAACAAGGATATTATAGGATCCAAAATTGGGAAGATCTATATAATACTTTACAGAAAATGTTTTCAGTAGATAGAACAGAAAATGTGGCTTGGAATCAACCAGACGTTGAATCATAAAAGATTCAGTAAGGATTGAAAATCAACATTTATACGGCTGAAGGAAGATGTGGAGAAAGAAAATAATAAAAATCAAATAAATCATATAAAACCAACTGATGGCTTATATGTTATTATCATTCCAAGGAGAATATGAGGCGTCTAGAATCAAAACAAGATACATCACTATTTTTACGATTTTGAGATAACAGTTGATTTTAAAAGTTCAAAATGTCCTCTATATACTAGTAAAGAAAATGATTTTCAAAACTCAATAGATCATGTTGTTTTTTAATGCTGAAGTGGAAAGTTGGCTTCAAAACAAGACATACCTCAGTGAATTTTAAAACTAAGTAAGACACATCAAAAATAAAAATTCCTTCTAAAAAGAAAATAAAACAGATAAACTTCTGAAATTCCTCAAAAACATTCTTCTGTGATACTTACAACTTTTAAGAAAATTATACACATGTATAAAATTAAACATAAGGCTTGTTCTGTTTTTAATGTTTTCTGAACAAATTGGTTTCAATGATGTGTCTTGCATGGGCGTATATAAGGAGGGGCTGAGGGGGCTACAGCCCCCCCCCCGAAATTTCGATTTGATGGTAAAAACTTGTCATAAAACCCTTAAAAATAAATTAAATAAGATCACTTAGTTCATAAAAAATATTTTATTTATATTGTTTTAGTTGCCTAAAACTATTAAAAGTTGTAAATTGTTAGTATTTCATACCCCGGAAATGGCCCCAGCCCCCCCGAAATTATTTTCTATATACGCCCATAGTGTCCTTTTTTTAACCTAGATGCCTCATATATTGTGTAAAAATAGGATTTTCCTTGGAATGATAAGAAAACTGCCAGCAAATATGCTGAGCCATCAGTTGGGTATGACTTTATTGTTTTCTTTAAGGAGCTTCGACATCTAGACAATTAGCGATAGACTGTCTTTAGGTTAGTACCCTTTTTAAACATCCATCATGCAGGAGGGAATCCTCATAACAGGTCCTGAAAAGAGAAAAATCCCTTCTGCAGGTAGGACTCGAACCCACCATCTCCCGCACGAGACTCTCGGGCTGTATCTGTATAGGTCAGTTTAAGCATATACTGGTAGCGTAAACCTATTATCTTTGGGAATGTGTTAAGTTACGCAGCTCCTGCGTGACGGACCAACCTATAACGTGATTTTGAACGAATAATATTAAACTAATCCACGAAGGACCAGTGGCCGTGAGTGTTAAGGCGTGGGCACTTAACTCTCAGTGCCAAGGGTCGTGGGTTCGATTCCCACTAGGGGTGGTGGCTTTTCATTGTAAAAAAGAAAAGGCATCAGCCCTATTCTGGCTAGAAAAGGGTGGTGACCTATAGATAACCCGCATTAAAATTCATAGTTAATTATAATAGAAGTTAAATTTTAAATAAACTATTCCACATGTTCTAGATATAATAAAGATATTTTTATGAATTTTGGTTAGTTTATTTAATTTAATATATATTCTTATGTATTATTAAGAAGGGAACATTTTTAGATTCGTTGCTTGCAATCCCCACTATTCACATTATGGAAGAACCTCAAATTTTAAAGGTATATTTAATATTTATTTAAATTTTAACGTATTCTGATATAGTTTTTGGTCTAGTTTTCAATCATGGGCGTATATAAGGGGGGGGGGCTCAGTGGGCTGCTGCCTTCTGCCCTAGTTGGAATCAAACCCAAAAGGATGAGAATAGGCCACACTAACCTGACTCATGTCTATATTATAAGAAAGAACCCTCATCCTATTTATGAAACCTACCAGGTTCCTCTACCTATCTACCAAATATTGAAGGATTGGTTAACATTCGATAGATACTTCGGGCTTACTGATACACGACCAACTACAGCAGCACTCTTACAGGCCCCGTCAGACAAGAAGCTCCCTATCGTAGAAAGAGTAGTTCTAGGGTTTATTAAGGGTTGAAGAGAAAAATACTTGGAGGCCGGCATTGCTCCTCGGCAAAAGCACTGGGGCAGTAGATAGGAGGAGTCTCTGAGTTCTTCATCCGGGGATCCACACATTCAGACATGCAGGGAACCCCGATTGGACGTCCGCCCTAGACCTGCTCCTCACTAAGGATCTGCATGCAGTAACGCGATGCCGTGCCCTAGACTACGGGCGTTCAGACCACCGCCCGGTCCTGTACGAGATGGAAGGAGACCCGCCGCTGCCTACGAAGTACATCCTCCACAAGGCAGTTTGGAAAGGATACCAGAAGGACATCCTTTCCCGACCTGTCTACAATTGGGACCTATGGAGCTGCTGCCGACCTCCACGAAGCCGTCACAAGCTTCACCGAAGTAGTCCGAAGTAGTCCGCCGCCGACAGAAGGATTCCTAAGTTCGTCCCGAAGCCCATCAACCAGGGAAAGCCACTTGCCCACATGACCAGGCTGATCGGGATGCGGAACAACCTCAAGAACATCTAGGCGCGGAAGAAGGACGGCACCCTGAGGGCCCCTATCAATGCTACGACCCGAAAAATTGCGCAGCAGTCTACGCAATGGAAAACGGCCCTCTGGCACGAGCAGCTCCGGCGGACCCACGAGGACACTAGGCAGTTCTGGCTTCTCCTTCGCCGCACGTTCATCAAGCGACGAGATATCCTCCTATAAACGGCGATCACCTCCTCTCCGACGGCGATCACTTCCTCTCCGACGGCGATCACCTCCTCTCCGACGGCGATCACCTCCTGTCACCGGCTGAGCAAGCTGAAGCCCTCGCCGATTACTACGACGAGAACGACCAACGGGGAACCGAGAGGTCTGACGGCTTGACGGTGACCATGCTCCTTCCAGGCGAACATAGGAGGCCGACCCCGAGGGGCCCTGCCCTCGTATTTCGAGGTCAGGGTTCAGCGGATAAGCTGTCCACGAAGATCACCTACCTGGGAGTGCTTATAGACCGGGGCTGCTCGTGGCTGGATTTGGATGGACGAGCTCGGCTGTTTGGGTCGGTTCAACCTCAAAAGCCTTGAGGGTTTTTTCTGTCCTTTGAGGTGTAGCTGGATAGAAATTGCGTTAAAAATATGACGTTTGTGGAAAATCACCATTCCTATAAGGCGTCGAAGTTCACTAACGTCCTTGGCCGCGGGAATTCTAGGACAGCATTAACTTTGTCCTTCAGAAGTGTGATGCCGTTGATAAGATCCTAAATCTCCTTCTTGACAACCAGGTGATTCCTAAAGGCAATCGGCAGCATTTAACTGTGATGGGGCGTCCTTTGGTCTCAATGTGATGCTTCACTGTTATATTCGATGGTCCACGAATGGGCGGGGCCTTAAGAAAGTCACCTAGGATGCGGGTGAGTGTATTGTCGGCTGGAAAGATGAAGAAAGTTGGTATTTCTGCTACGGATAATGTAAAGACGATGTTTTGTCCGGAGTGCCGGCCAATCAGTCTTTGGTTCCTAAAGTACACTGTAACCTGGCGCCAGCAGAGGAGACATCAGATAGGATCACAGGTCCATCGCATTGGGTTTTTGAGTCCCAAGTTGATTTCTGGAGTGATTTCACCAAAGTTCGCAATTGAGAAGTTGTTGGCTGCTTTTAAAGAGGAACCACTCGGAGTCTTTCGCCGTCCTTTGGGCACAAGATGAAGAAATATACATGTCCCTGTATCAATGAGGAAGGGCTACCCAGTGGTTCTGTCCGTAAGAAATAGACTGCAGAGCTGTTGGTTTGTGAAGTTTTCGACCGCAACTTTCACATTTCCGTGTATAAAACTGATTTAGGCGTTGGAACCAGCTAACTGCTGCAACCGTCTGAGGAATTGTGATAAATTCTGGTCGCCAAGAGCCATACCTTACGCATTCATTGTGTTTGTGCTGATCAGTCTAGCTTTCAAATACTCCTACGGATGTTTCGTTGGTTGCGTGACGGCTCAGAATAAGTAAGGTTTGATATGACAAGCTGTAAGTTTATCAGACTCAAAGTTGCGAATAAGCGGTTGGATAATCGAGAAACATAAGTTAGGGTCCTGTTTCAAGAAACCCGGTACCTTACCATAAGTCGATCTGAGGTTGAGTTTTAAGGATACCTGGATTGGATAATGAAGTATCATTTGTGGGCAAGAGATTAAACGACGAGAAACTCTTTCAAAGCCGCATAAATAATCTTAACAAACATTATTTAATTTAATACTAGTGTAGCGGTGCCCCCCCCTAACTTCTCAGTTTTATTTGGTGGTAACGCTGGAGTTGCTACAGCTAAGCTTGTGTACAACACTGCAGCCAGATCTAACGCCATTTTAGCCAGTCTGTGTCTAGCCACTGTCTGGGTACCTGACACGCTCCGTTCTCTGGCAGTGACCACGAGCATACGACACCGTTGTGCTATGGACCTTGTTCCTGATATGTTTGCCTCACGCAACACTAGATTAATATTTTGATTCCAATTAGGCATCGCCTTCTCACACAGCTCCTTCAAGCTTGACGTCGATCCAGCTTCAGCGCCCAATATACCTAAAACACCACTCGGAAGATAAGTTATAATAAGTATTCTAAAAGTCGCACATGTACGAATAATAAGGTTGGGACTTCTCAGTTCAGAAATAGTGTACACGACACAATTATTTACGCTGCAGTGATATTTTCTGAAGAGTCTCAAGACCATAGCGGCTACAAGACCCTAGTAGCGTTAGCTTGCTAGGCTAGTTTTAATATGACAGAAAGGGACAACGATGCAGCGAGGTTTTTCCGCAACCTCTGCAGATTTCTTGAAGGTAGTGCACCGCGAACCTTGAGTAATTAGTAAAAAAAGGACTGCACCTGGTTTTTGGTCTTGGATCGTTTTCAGACTGAGGATACTATTGACATTTTCAATCACACAGTTTTTTTTTTATTATATTCTTCATATCGTTTGTTAAATTAGAGAATAACTTTAGGAATTGTTAAGGATATTTGTTTTTGAAAATCTAGATTACAATTCACTAATCAAACGTAGATATATTTAAAGAACTATAACCAATCTGCACTGCCAATGACCCATAAGAGTAGAGGCAGAATAATTAAAAAAAAAATAAATAAAAAAATATTTAA
Source organism: Gonocerus acuteangulatus (assembly GCA_946811695.1). Taxonomy (NCBI): domain Eukaryota; kingdom Metazoa; phylum Arthropoda; class Insecta; order Hemiptera; family Coreidae; genus Gonocerus; species Gonocerus acuteangulatus. The sequence continues at coordinate 47,533,622 of OX328131.1, forward strand.
AGGTTAAATTAAAATATAACCAAATTAAGTGTATTTTTATGAGTGTACAAACAGATTATACTCTCAGATTCATGAGGATTTCGGTACTGAAAGAATCAATTTCGCTGAAGGAAAAGACAATCTTCAATCTTACTCAAATGATGGGACACAGCAGGAGGAAGAAGATCCTAAAGGAAACAGCACGAATAGGAGGACTACTTGCCTTGAAGATGTGGTATGTGATCTCATTTAAGTGACTTTAGAATGGGACAACCTTTAGTCATGAGCTTACTCCCTGGAAACGTCACATGACACTGGAACGTCAATGCGACGCTAAAGTAGCGCGCTCACTTCCTGTCTGTCTGTGCACTGTATCCTCACTTTCTGTGTACTTATTCCTTGACTATGTTCTCTTCCACCTCACTTCATGTCCACATCCCACTAGCACCGTTACTCTGAGTTGAAGTGGCTATTCCCATCAATTCGACGACAATACTTCCTAGGTTCCTTCCTTCACCAAACGATATCATCCAAATCTCCTTCCTATATCTACAACCTCCTTCAGTTTAAATCTTCTGTCCATTCCCGTGGTACCCGCTCCCGTCCCTCCGATCTCTATCCTCCCACTCATAAAACAGCCTTCATCTCCCGAGCCTCTTCCTTCTGGAACTCTATCCCTCTTTCCATTCGACACTCTCCTTCCTTACCTCTATTTAAATCCCGCCTCTTTGCTTTTCTCCTATCCTCCGAGGAAGACGCATTATAAGAATTTACCACCAAAATACATATTTACCCCGTTATTTGTTCCAGAGTTTTTTTATTTATTTATTTTTATTTTTTGGATCATTTGACACTTGTTCTATTTTGTTTATGATGTTATATCTAGTATACATTAGTTTTTGTAACTAATTTTCAGTTTGGAAACTTAGAGTCGTGGGACTCAGTTAAAATGTTTTCTACTATAGTCAACAAATGTTTTTTCTAGTTTGAAATTCATCCAATCTAATATGTTTAAATTTTGGTTACGTTAACTCAGACATTCTTTTTTAAACTTCTTCACTAGTTAATTTCATCTCACCCTAATTCCCGTCATATAACACCATTTTTAAACCACAAATTTTCCTCGGCATTACTGCCGGCTTCATCAGGTTTTAGACGATGCTTCTTTGTTAGTTAAGAGCAGAATTTGCCTAGATATATCATTATTGATAAGTGTCAGTGTGTTTCCCAATGTTACACTCAGCTTAATATTTGTTTTAGGAGTCACTTTCGAAGAGAATCCTTTCGAAAATACAAGAAGTTGTAGGAGTAAAAGAAGAACTGTCTAAAGTGAAAGAAACGAGAGTCAGGATGGTCCCAGTTCTGTTGAACATTAAGAATGACATAATGAATTGTACGGAAAATTTCCTTTCTAACGACGAGGACTTCGATCGCACAAGACTCCGGATGGTAGAGTTCGCTGCGAGATTCAAGAGGAATTATTTCTACAGGACGAAATGTCAGGTATTTTATTTATTGTTTGCTAGTACAATAGATTCAGCCAGAATCGCAAGAGATGCGTCATATTAGCGTATTTCCATACTATGCTCAACCCTGGAATAGTTAGGAAAGCTTGAAGCAGTAACTATTATGGGCGTATATAAGTGGAGCTGAGGGGGCTGCAGCCACCCCCCGAAATTTTGACTTGATTGGTAAAATGAGTCATAAACCCCCTAAAAATAAATTAAACAAGATCACATAAGTAAAAAATATTTTACTTTAGGTATAATAGCGTTTTAGTTGTCTAAAAGTATTCCAAATTCTAAATTGTTAGTATCCCATACAACGGAACCCAGCCCTCAGCCCTCCCCCCCCAAAAAAAAATTTTCCCAGCCCCTGGCGAAATGATTTCCTTTATACGCCCATGATTGCTGTATATTTTTCTGTCAATGGAGCAAAACCATCACTTGCGAATCTGTAAGAATCGCTTTTCTGAACCTTTTATTGTAGAAATGTATTTGTTCATTGTTTAATGGTTTTATAAGGACAAAAATTAGTATCTTTTAGCTTTCTGTTAATACCTCGTAGTCTTCTTACACGCTAGCAATATTATTTGAGAGGAGATGGTTCACCGTTGGTGATTCGAAGGTAGGAATTGTCAGGGTTTGCTTATGGTCTTTAATAAAACTACATTTTACATGTGAAAATGGTTTTATTGTTTGGCGACGTTTCGGATTGAAATTCATGCCTTCATCAGGGCCTATCAGCCTTCATATATATATATATATATATATATATATATATATATATATATATATATATATATATATATATGCACAAAAAAGATTCAAAAAACATATATATATATATATATATATATATATATATATATATGCACAAAAAAGATTCAAAAAACAGAAAAACATAATACATAGCTAGAAAAACATAATGGTATAGTTAGAGCTTAAATTATTTATTTATTTATTCATACATGAGTGAGACCACGACAAAAGCAATTCATCACTAAACACTTAAATAACAATAAACAATAGTAAACAATTGTAAAGAAATTAGCAAATTAAACAATAAACCATAATTTTCGAATACAATAGGTATGCATAAAAAGGTACAAACTATACAGAGGCAGATAGGGCACAGTCAGTAAATACAATTATAGACTTACAATATATATTATCAATTTGAATTCCTAATTCATTTTTACCATAAATATATAAATACCTATATATTTATGGTAAAAGGATGTAAATTAAAAAAAAATAAAAATACATATCAGAGAACTATGCCTCATAGATGCGGGATCATTTCTGACTGTTGATACAAGGAAACTTAGGGGAAAGGAGTGAGAGGAGGGGTGGGGGGTTCTGGACCACCCAATGGACAGAGTACATTGGAGATGAAAGAAAGAGCGGCCGAAGCGGCTTCGTACAGTCAGGTGTCATAAAATATTTGTGTTAATGGAAGGGAGGCAGGTATGAAGGACAATAATGCAGGCGGTATGGAGTATTAGGAAGAAGTTATTAATAAATGGAAGATTTTGTCATTTACTGGGTTATTTTCTAGGTGGATAAATATTGATTCGGAAAGGAGGCGTTTGTCTTCGTTGGATTCAGTGGAGAGGATGGAGTATTGGTCAAAACCAAAGTCATGTCCGTCTGTGATGGCATGTCCAGTTAAAGCTGTCTTAATGTCTTTATTCCTTACATCATTTTGGTGATTGTTGATTCGTTTTCTTCCTGGGTTTTTAGTCTGTCCAATGTACGCACTATTGCAGTTCGGTGTGATGCAGGGGATTCTGTAGGCCACATTGGTCCTGTCTTTTTGTGGGATAGGGACTTTTAGAGTCGTATATAAGTTTTTTAGTTTGCTCTGTGTCAAAAGTCGTCGTTTTAGAATTTGGAATGTATTGCGTAGGGATTTTTAGATATTTTCAATGAGATTTGGGATATATAGGAGGGCTTATTTTATTATGTTAAATTTTAATTATCTTATTTTATTGTTTATTTATTTTTCTTTTAAAAATTTTAAGTTTTTAAAAACAACTTTTATCATTAACCAGTATTTGTATTTTTTTCCACAAAATTAAAGTTAAACACAATTGTAAAAAGGGATAATAGTTTAATATTAATGACAATTCTACAATTTCTTTATTATTTTAAGACTACCAGATAACATTGTTTAATTTAGTCGATAATTAAGAAGCTTCTTATTTTAAACCCATTAATTTGATAAAAGCTTTCTTCAGTTACAGGAGCTGAGAGATATTGGCTCTAATCCTTTATTGATTAAAAAGAAGTCCCAAGTATTTTCGGTGATAAAAAAACTGACAGCTGCTCATCAAAATGGACTTCAAGCACTTCAGGTGAATATTACATACAGGTGAAATTCAGTAGATCATGTTTTTTCAGCATGTTAAAGTAGAACAAATCCAGAGCTATTTTGTTAAGAAGAAAAAAGAGGTGGATATTAACATTTCAGTAGTGATAATCAGCAATAATTGTATGCTCTTCGATTTCTCCCTTCCAAATTCCAAATCAATTCCCACCAAATATCCTACAGAGTACATCTATTTACCTTAAATCGACATTCCAATTTCCCATCTCTATTGCAGCTGTATACTGTCCCCCAAATAGATCTGTTTCCGCCAGCACCTTTAAGGCTTTCTTCCAACATCTGCGTCAACGTTTACTAATTGGCGGAGACTTCAATTCAAAACATCCCCGATGAAGGTGTCGCGTCACAAGTCCCCGAAACAGTGATTTGTTACAAACCCTTTCTACCTTCAAACTAATCAAACCCTCTTCACCCACATATTGGCCCACTTCTCGCTCGAAACGACCTGACATTCTTGATTTCTTCATTTCACACAGTATTTCCCAAATCACCACTTTTCACATTCGATACTTTGCATTTGTATCAACAATATGTTCAACTTAGACTCCATTTTCCTCAAAATATTGAGTTTGTTACTTAGACTCCTTCACCTCTGGGGTCATAAATTAACTCGAAGGGAGATAGTGGATTTAATTAATAAACACTGATAATTGAGGACTAATTGTTTAAAATGATGAAAAATTTATGAAGATTACTTTTCTTACATTTATGATATATATTATTTTATTGTAAATGTAGATGCTGATGATTTTTTCAATTAAAAAAGGACATTTACTTAAAAAAAAAAAAAATCAGAAAATGGTTGGTTACTGACATTTTCAATGTGATGATATTTCAGGCTATAGAAAAGCAGATGCAAAAAGCATTATTTATTGAATTCATGAAAGAATTACTACGCTCTTATTATTGTTGCATTTATGAACTGACATTGATCTTAAAACCATTCTTGGGCAACATAAGTACGAATCAATTAGATGTGAGTATATTTTCAGACATTCCTTCAATAGATTTTTTACATAAAATAAAAGCAATTACTGTTAAAGCACATCAAAAAATGGTCTTCCTAAGTCGTTTACTACCTGTTGATTCACAATATGTTTATTTGCTTACTGAAGTTATTTAAATATCATAGGATTTTGATGAACTTAAATTATATGACATAAGTTGTCCATATTTGAAAAAAAATCAATAACTACAGATTTTATAAATATTTGCAAGATAAGACAATTTGGAGAAGGATGGTGTATCTCAAGGTTTGGCGCCCCCCCCCCCATTGGTATATGAGTGGGATATACCAATTTTCATGCTGAAAAAACACAAATTGTAGCTCTTATTGTAATAACAAACAGTGCTAGGGGAAAAAATTAAAAATTTATCTGTCTTCATTGCACACATGTTTTTTTTATTTATTTTTTAAAAGGTTTGCTTATTGTATCAAAAAAATTAAATTAAAAAATATGGCATGGCAACACTGCTTATGTGATTACCCAGTTTCCATTAAGCCACCTTTGTATATTCCATTAAATATGTTGCTCAATGATCAGTTAGCTTCTACTGCCTTTTATGAACGAATCCTGTTAGTTGGCCAAGTTTATCAGATGTACTTTAATTCTTGTTTGTATTTTCCTTCTCCCTTTAGGATGTTGAGAAAATAATTTTAGAAACAATGAAATCAATGAGAGCAATGGAGTTTAAAGACTTGCACACCTTACAGCTGAAACTATGGAAATCTCGTAATTCTAATCAACACAAGCCTGCTACAGGGAAAAGGCAACCCATCAAGTTCAGTCTTAAGCATTCATATTACTCGTTGGAAAAGCCATATAGAAAACGGGCGGTGAAGTCTTTTGAAGAAATGGTATATTACTTACTTACTTTCTTCGCCACGGGATATTTATTCATATGTTAATCTTGATTTATAAATAAGATATTTGTGTGACAGGACTCCTCTTCCAGCCATGATTGATGCCATGCTTTTCTTCACAAGGAAGTGTATGTCGATTGATGGCACAATTCCATTTATCAATTCATTTTAATTTCCTTTTATTAATAATCTCTCATCACACTAATCATCTTACGTTTTTGGAACAGATTTTCTAAGGTTACTGTAGGCCTCAAGATATATCAAAGATATAATTCCCAACCCGTAGGGGGAAAATGAGATTCTGGAGGACTAAAGTACAAAAAATAATTATATTTACCCCAAAACGTCATCAGCTGCTGAAGACTCAGAGCCCTGATAGTAGGAGAGCTGGTAACGGTACTTTTAATGAAGTGTTTTATGCACCTTGAAATTTTGCTATAATGTACCTCTTGGATAGATAAGAAGGTATATATGTGTTGGATAGACTTACTGTGGAACACCAGCTACTGCGCATAGAGGTTAGGTGCAAAATAATATTGCCCAAAAATAGTGTTTTATTCAGAAGCCAACGATTATTAATGTAAAAAAAATTGCAAATCCCTTAACCTTAGCTTACTTTTGGTACCCAATGAGAGATGATTTTTGGAACATTTACCACTAAAGACAACACCAGGTTTTAAAATATATCTGGCACTTTTTAGGGGTTGGACAACAAAAATGAGTTTATTTTTTGTTAGGATGAAGAAAACGTTGAAAAAGATTTGATGGGAGAAAATAAAGAAATATTCTATACAATGACGATGAAACAAAGACCAGGAGCGAAAACACGACGAGCAAAACTCCATTTTGAAGAAGAACCAAAAACAATGATACAGCTACTGGAGGAAAATGAATCAGTAAGTTGAGGAAATGTTTGTTACAAATATATTTTGTTTTGGTTTTTATAAAATTCATATATCAATTGAAGGGGTCAGGGCAATATAATGCCAAGCTGCATTTTTAACACAACTTAGCTATGTTGGATATTATGTAGGACTATGTTGAAATGGTTAGGGGCATCAAGATTAAGTAGCATACAGAGCTTGTAGTCATATTTTAGTAGCATTTCCATCATAGACTGATAGTCCCACATAATATCCAATATATAGCAGCTACAGTTAAGTTTTGTTAACTCCAATACATACATACATCCTTCAGTAATTATATGAAATTTACAAAAGAGTTTGTAATATGCTCATCAGCTGAAGTGTTAATTTCAGTGCATACAGTGATAAATTGATAAATATGAAGCAAAAAAATAACAAAAAGGATCAGCTCTTTATTATCATGAAAATTAATAATTAAAAAAATAATTAAATTAAAATAATCTCAAAATTTACTTTCACAGAGAAAAATATAAAAAGTAATATAAATCAAAATACAAAACAATTACATTAATAGTTGAACTCATGGATTAAAAATTTCCTATACTTGTGAATGGTGATGTAATACTTGAAGAGGACATCCCAATTTCACCCGTTTAGTTCTTTCGCAAATTCTTCCTTACTAAAATATGATTTGCCATAATAATAATAATACTTGAATCTGAATTCCATCATGACTAGACAAACTGCAAGGAAATTAAGATCTCTTCTTCTTTCAGCTTGCACATGGAGCACTGGGACCTCTCTTGAGTTTAAAGTAGTGTGTTGTTCATTGTAATGGAAACACAAATGGCGGAACCGTCAGGATTTTTTCCCTTAGACTTTCATGCATGCGGGATTAGAACTATTCCATGTAACTGAACGAGCTATAGTATTTCCCAATGATTTTTAATATAATGTGAGAGATATAACTTGTCACTTGGAGAAAGCGTAGAGGGGGCTCGACGTTGCCAGTTCTACAACCCTCCAGGCCCCGCTCTGCCTACGTGCAGGACTAGGAGAGGGAGGAGTGGCAACCTAGCAAGACTATCATTGGCTAGAGGTGCCTCCACCTTCCCCTATCCATCCACAGCCAAGTAACAAGTTATTTCTCTCACGCTGTAAGGTTGACCATATCTTCTATTGTCCTTAATATCAGCCTTATTGCATAGAGTTCTCTGCAATCTGTAATATATGAAGTACCACTCGTTGAAATCCGATCTCTCTGTACAAACAAATTCAGGAACATAAATATGCTTTAGGTCCACCCGACAAATGTGTGTAATGTACTGTATAACATAGTCTTCTTTTTTGTACATTGCTACCGGACATGCACAAATGCCAGTAGACACTTGTTTGTAACGCTTTTTTTTCAGTTTAGTCATCACTAAAGCATATTTATGCTAAAAGAGGGACAGTGTAGCAAGCAGTTACATCTTGTCTTCTTCAAATGTTGGTCCTTTAGTCAGTATCCTATCGATTGAAGCAGCTCTCATTTCTGTTTCCATTAAAAAAACCTTCAATACTCTTTCTCCCTCCCAACCTTACAGATTGCCTGTTTTCTCCATAGAGCTTCTTGGCATGCAGTGAGCTGGCATACTTAGAACATTTTGTATGTAGAGGTGATACCTTTTTTAAACCTTTAGATGAAGAGTACCGTGCGAGTCTCCAAGTACGGTACATAGTTAGGAGTGTAAAGCATTAACAATCGTTTCATGAAGCACCGATGCACTTCTTCATTCCATCGCCACACCTGTGCACCTTAGCAAAGTATTGCCTCCATCACTGCATCCAACATTTAAAGCATCGAATATTTAGCAGATATTGAAAACAAAATCCATTCTGTTTCTGATTGACGCTCAATAAAATTGAAACAAGGGTCAGTTGGTTGTATGTAAAACAACTGTAAATTGTCTTTCTGTATTTAGTTACCTACTTGGTACAAACCAGTGAATTGTATGTATAACAGATATTTTTAGAGTTCTTTGTCCAGGCATTTTGTGAAAAACGCTGCCTGAATTTGAATGTTGCCATTAAAATGTTTGACTTGACTTAAAGTAACTGTGCCATCTCTGTGAGTTTCCATAATGTTCTTCATAGTGATATATGAAAAGAGCGCATTTCAAAGTATAATGGCCCCCTTTGAGTTACCACAGATGTTAAACATTTCAAAGATATTTAAGAAAATATATAAGTCTAAAACTGGTCAGATCTATTAACCACATCGGAGAACATTTTAGCTTTGCAAATAATGTCTGATGTAAGTATTTTATGAATACATACTAAGATGATGCAGTTCCTCTGAGTTAAACTTTTTGCTATAATGTTATGGAAAAGACCAAAGCATCTAGGAGACATGAAACCTTCTACATCAAGAAGTGATCAGTATATTTATTATTATTAAAACGGGTGTCCACATAGAGGGAACTGCACCGAGGCCAAAAGGCCTATTGTGCCACCCGACAAGCCAGCCTGTTACACCAACAGCGCTGTATCCGAGATGAACCTTAATAGAGTTCGAAGGTTCAATTCAGGTAGCCTTCTAGGGTCATCTATGAAGTCTGCACCAAAATACAGGTATCTCTTTGCTACAAGAGCTGGACATCTGCATATGATGTGGTACGGCGTCTCGTCGTCTTCAAAGCATAGTCTGCACCATGAAGTCCTGCTCAGCCCCATAGAATAGAGGTGCCGGTGCATTCTACAGTGACCTGTAAGAAGAGCTGTTACTAGTCTTACCTTGGACCTGCACAGATTAAGGAGAGTCTCCGTCCTTTTCTTGTCCACAAAGGAAAGGAACAGCTTCGCCTGTCTCTGGGTGGAGCTGCTGCACCACTTCCTCCTATGCTCAGCTTCCGCCCACCTTCTAATGCTTAATCTGGCCACAGCTGGTGCAATCCCACATTGAGGTTCTGGTGATAGGGGGATTGTCACTGCACCAATATTGGCCAACTCTTCAGCTCTTTCATTACCCTGGATACCAGAGTGGCCTGGGACCCACTCCAGTCTGGCCTTGTTACGTCGTCCAAGTAAGTTTAAGCTGTCTTTGCATTGCTGTACAACCTTTGACCTGATCCTATTCGTGGATAGAGCTCTTATGGCCGCTTGGCTATCGGAGAAGATAGTGAAGCGCCTGTCTAATGGAGAGCCGCTATTCATAAGGTCTGCGCAAGCGCCGATGGCGGTGACTTCAGCTTGGAACACCGTAGCATACCTCCCCAGAGGCAAGGCAACATTGTGTGTGGACCCCTGAATCCACACGCCAGCTCCTGTGCCAGATTCGGTTTTTGAGCCGTCTGTGTAACAGAACCGATCCACTCGGCTTCGTGTTAATTTGTGCTCCAGCGCTTCTTCCCTCGGCTTGATCACAGTTGTAAAGTTTGAGGTGAAGGAGTGCTGGTCCTGAAAGTCCGATGGCATGCAGAGAATTGGGTCCTGCCAGTTCCTTCGGATAATTGCACAGTGAGCCCCTAGGGTTGGGCAAGGTTCGTGCCCTGAAATGGCGAATCTGTACGCTGAGCATCTAGCTATCTCTTCGATATGTATCTCTACTGGTATCAGTATATTTTGTTAGGCTAAATTCTTCCAGATTGGGCACAATATTTTTTATAAAAAGTTTTATTTTTAAGAAAAGAAAATGTATGGAAGAAATTTATTTTTTCTGAAAATTAATTGTTAAAATATAGATTGGGCTGAGCACTGACCATACTTTGAAAACAGCAAGCTCAGAAGTAGAAAACAAAAAAAATGGAGTTACTTTGAACTTGACAAATCCCAACTGCTTGTACAAGTAAGTCAACATCCCCAAAATACATACATACATTTTTAAGTGGAAAATTTTTCTTTGTTTAGTCTAGTTTTAATATTTTTATTTAAATATTAAAAATATATAATATCTCAGGCTTACTATATCTAACACTGGCTGCTTTAGAATTTTGAGCAAGACAACAAGTGGATTTTAAATGTCAAGATAATCATTACAAAACGTAAGCACCCTAGAGACCTTCAGAAATGTAACGGAATTTTTTTTTTTTATCTTAAATTGATGGATGGTTCTAGGATTTAAGGTGGAATATTCAGCTGCAGTGGATTAATATTCTCAGAAAAGTTTCACAACAGATTGAATTTCATTAAAAGTACTCTGTGATTTAGTGTTAAGTAAGTTATGAATGTAGTTCATCACTCACTACACATTGTCATGGTAGGTATCATGGAAAGGTTTATATGCAAACTTATAATTAGCACTATTAAATGGAATATCCTTCACTAAGCATAGAGCTTCACCAGATAGACCTCTGATTAAGTAACAGAACTTCTCAATATCAGTTAAATTAGATACTTTGCAATGACAATGAATAAATTTATTCGATAATACATCATCTTTATATTTTATTATAAATATTTTTGATTTTTAAATGTTGAATAATGTCGTCTATATGAGGGCTACCTTCAGTTAGTATCTCTCGCATGTCACGTGGTAAGTCTAGTAATCCCGTTCTCTGCAGTCTGTATTTTACTGTCAGCGTCACATTATAGATTCTGCGGAGTGGTTCGTTTTGTTGTGTCATTAAATGAGAATGAGTCAGGTGTGAATGGCCTATTCTGAGCCTGGTAACTACAATTTCTTCTCTTCTTGTGTATCGATTTCTTCACGGCCAGGCACTTACGCACTCTTTTATCTGACGTAATTTATTGTCTGTAGTGTACGTCCATGTATTTTGCCATTTGTTTATAATATGTGTTGTAATGTGCAGATATGTGTCTTGTAACGTCATTCGGTCTTCGTCAGTTCCTAATCTTTTTGCTGCATGTTTTGCTTCTTTGTCCGCATCAGTGTTTCCTGGGAAGTTTGTGCGTCCAGGTAGCTACACCATTACAATGTGTACATTATGACTTTTTAGACGGTGTAGTTGTTCAAAAATTTGTGTGATTATTGGATGTGTTTTATATAGGTTACTCAGGGAGAGCAAAGAACTTAGTGAACCCGAAAAGATTAGAATCGTTTGGTTTGGAAATTTTGAAGAACTACTAAAATGGCATGTAATTCAGCAGTGAAAATGCTTATCAGCAATTCTTAAATGACAAGGGTTTGAATGAATAACTGCTGCTGATCGAATGCCTTCTACTGTTTTTGTCCCCTCCCTGAAGATGAGTAGAGATAATAACCTAAATCACACTATGAATCAAAGAAAAAGTTCTAAAACAGAGTTTTTATGGTCTGTCCTATATTGTGGCTACGTTATTTCTCCTTAACAGGTAGTTATCAACATTGAAGAGTCCTAGTATGTACCTCGATTGAATGATGATACTAGAAGCTAAAATGTTATTTTACTATTTGTTTTTCTCCTATTCTCAGTGCTTCTGCATAATGTTACAATTATATTTATAATTATATCTATTCTAGATATGTTTTTTCTTCTTATAGGAATGGGAGTGTAAATAAATCCCGAATGAACAATTCTGATAGAGCAGGAAACAGAGATCAAGAAACAGAAAGGTTTTCTTCAGGTAAAGAAAGCATTCTTTGTGGCAAAAATAAATTAGAATGAGTACATTTCAATTTCTATTTTACAGATGAAATATACAAACCTTGGTCAAAATTGATTGACTTTAGAATTGATTTAAAGAAATACAAAAAATCGAATTCAACTTACAGTAAGAAATCTCTCCAGACAATGACAAAGTAAGTTCATGATTAATTAATTAAAATACTTAAATTATTAATTGTAAGGTTTGGAAATATTAAACACTTGAGCGATCTCTTGGAAGAACCCTGTCGTCAATGAAGCAATATTTATTTGAACCAGCACATAAATGTATTTTATACAAATGGTTAAGAAGGATAAAAATTAAAAACACATAAACAAAGTCAAATTAAATGAATAACAATAAGAATAATAAATAAACATGGCATTACAGAATTAAAAATAATGGAGAAATAATTGCACGTCTTGGTAGCATCTAGGATTCAAACTTGTTCCAGTCCTGTTCCCAGCCAGCTTCTTCAATTGTGGCGAGTTTTTCCTAATGCCTTTAGGCAAGTTTTTCAATGTGCTTTGCAACATGGAAAACACTGAGCTAACAGTGGATTTCGATGTTTCTTTAAAAGCAGGTGCACTTAAAATAATTTGAATAACTTTGTTTTGGGATCAATGAAGTCTTAGTTTTTTGGTGGTATTGGTACTGTACCAAACACTGCGTGTGTAAGTCAGTAATGGGAGAAATAGAATTTGTATAATAGGACAGTGTCTGGGAGATGTTCTTTTGTTTAGAAATGAGTACGGAAGTCTTATCAAATTGAAGTTGTAAATTAAATGTAAAGTCTCCAGGTAAATCTAATATAGAATTGAATCCCAAGATCACTAGGAGTCCAATTCGCAGGTAAGGAGAAGTTGTGTAAACAAAGTGCCTGTCCAATCCACAGGTAAAGAGAAGTTCTATCATCAGAGTGCCTGCCCAAACTGCAGATAAGGAGCAGTTCTGTCATCAGAGTTCCTGTCCAATCCGCAGGTAAGGAGAAGTTCTGACATTGGAGTGCCTGTCCAATTCGCAGGTAAGGAGAAGTTCTGTCATCAGAGTTCCTGTCCAATCCGCAGGTAAGGAGAAGTTCTGACATCGGAGTGCCTGTCCAATTCGCAGGTAAGGAGAAGTTCTCTCATCGGAGTGCCTGTCCAATCCGCAGGTAAGGAGAAGCTCGGCCATCGAAGAGCTTGTCCCATCAGCAGGTATAGAGAAGTTGTGTAATCGGAGTGCCTGTCCAATTCGCAGGTGAGGAGAAGTTCTGTCATCGGAGTTCCTGTCTCATCCTTAGATTAGCAATTATAGAGAATGGTTCGGCTGTGTGCCTGTATTGAGTGAGCTCTGCAAAACCAACCCAGACGATTATAGAAATTAAGAAACCGAAAAATGGACGACAAAAATGTAAGGCCCCGTTTTCCCTTGGTCTTTGTTAAGTGAATAAAGATGAGAGAAAAGGTTGGTTGTCCATCTCTGGAGATGTGGGAACAATGAATCCGCAAACATTGTGTCTGGGTTGTTGGAACCGCATGTGGCCGATTCGTAAGATTCCCGGAAGGTTTAACCCTTTTCGTACGCAAAGAACCACGAGGAGATGTGTTCTTCTGTACGGGATACTCGCACCCGGCTTCGGCCCCCCTGTATGGAATACTTTTCCCACTCTCGGTCACAGCGCTTCAACTTTCAGTGATCTTCTCGCCGTAGTAAAACTCCTCTTTTATCATTTTGATTTTGATTACAATGATTATTAATTAAATATTTTTTTTTAAATGGAGGAAACGCAATAAAAAAAAACAGGTTTTCTCATTTTAACAAAACACGATTATAAGATCTTAACACTTCAGGACTAAAAGAGAACTGATTTTGCAAATAAATGCTGTTAGGAATTTACAGAAGTATAAAAACAAACGGTAATTTGTCGAGTGTTGACCGGGTAAATGGGGAGAAGGCAACGAGTTCTAATTAGACTAAAAACGACCATAAACTTCATTCCAATGCCATCTGGTAATAGGCAGGAATACTAGAAGTACAATACGGTAACGCTAGATAGCTCTAAAATCGAGAAATGAGAATAGAAAGAATGCGAGAGATACGCCGAGCTCTCGACTGCTGTACAAGTCCATGGTATGTGGGTCCCGACCGCTCTCGACTGCTGGAGCAGTCCACTGTACAGAAAGGGTTAAGAGAGTTTCTCATCCAGCCATGTGCTAAAGCAGAGGTGGGGTAAAAAGGGTATAAAGAGCTGGCTTACCTCCGACGGTTCAGAGGTCTTGGCCAAGATGGTGACCACAGGTTGGCCAACTCCAAAACATTCTCTAATCTCCCCAAATGATAATATTTAATAACTTTATCTAGCTGTCTCTCTCTCACTCAACCTTATCTCTCATCTTAGTGATTTTTTATGATATTTATGTATGTAATAGTAACCTCAGTGTAAATTATAGTATTCAAAGGAATTTCCGCTTCTCTAAAATATTTCCCCATTATCTATTCATTTAAATCCCGTCCTTGCTAATCAGTCCCATTACCTTTAAGTTTCAGATTATTTCAAATTTAGATGCCTACAAAAAAAAAAAAAAAAAAAAAAAAAAATATGGTATAGCACAGAAGAACGTTTGGCTTCATTAATCATCAATTTCATTTGATTGGAGCTAGTGTATGAATCACACACGGTGCAGGTCGAAGCCTGCAATATTTGAGCACCGCACACCACTTGATTGGAGATCGGAAAATCCACTCCAAAACTGTTGAAAAACCTGTGTGTGAAAACGGGCCAAATGGGCAGCAAAATATGTTATGATTTATCATGACAATGGCTGAGAACCATTGTAAACAGGTAAGACAATTTAGGAATCAAAAAAAGGTTGCTTTTAGAACATTTAGAAAAATCATATCTTTAGGATAAAATATTTATTCATTCATGTACGCATAAAAGCTACATGCTGTTTCTTACATCTTAGAATCATTTAAATGTTATTTCAATTACAGAATGACTCAAAGACTAATTGATGAGGCTTTGCAAGATTCCCTCAAGAAAATAGTCAATCAAATCAATGCCAAAGATTTATCTACTCTGAAAAAAATACTTTATCAATATTAAATAATTGAGTTAAAGCAAAAAATAAGAAGCATTTCTTATAAGTAAATAAATGTAACAATTAGGTATCATATCTCCCTACTACCAAAGACACTGACTTAAACGTCTTGCTTGGAGAGTAAGTCATGAAAGTTCAACAGCCCAATAAAATACCTTCCATCAATTTACTTATGAGACTTAGATTACATAAAAAAAATCACCTTATCCTGGCTAGAAAAGGGTGGTAATCTATAGATAACCCGTCCCAAAATTCTTAGTTAATAATAATGGACGTTAAAATTAAAAAAAAAAAAAAAAAAATCCATAGAACTTACCAAATGCTTCCGCAACTTGTTCCATACATGTGGATTAGGTTAGGCACCTGAGGTTATTTCACAATGCAAGTCATAGTCAATCAAAAGAAATAAAACAAGATTAGAATATACTTTTCAGAAATATTTATTTAGACTTCACGTTTAGACATGGCGGCTAAAATACTCCACCAACACTTGAAAGAAATAAAGAAAATTATAACACTTAAATGTCACAATAATTCATATACACATATTAATATTATCTAAATGTTTGTCCACATTTATAAATGAAAATCTTCATATACCAATCATCTTTATTTTATCTAAAAAAATTAAAATATAAAAATCTAATACTACAGAGGGAGAAAAAAAGTGAGGGTGTCTCCAAACATGCATAGGGCACAATAGTTCACAGATAATATTGTAAATAGCACTATTTTTGTTGCCTCTGTTAACTTATATAAATAATATATAGATAAAAGAGTGATAGGTACAAGGTGTTTTCTACGTCAGAAATAATAGGAAATTAAAAATTCTCTATAAGGGTAATATTTACTCTTAATCAATAAATTACAAACTTCCTGAATTATAAAACAATACGTCAAACATATAATATATGTTCAATATTAAAATTAAACAAGAATTAGAAGACAGCTTCACTGATCGTATTTGACACCAAGAGCTTCCAAAGCATGTTTAGCACATTCTTTCTTCGCATCTTTTTTGTTAGAGCCTAAAAAAAAAGATATATATGATTAATGATAAAATTAAAAAATGTTCAATTAACTAATGTTATAAATTAAGCAACAGAGTAAAAACCTAGAAAAATTAACAAGGATATTATAGAAAGATGCAGAGACAACTTTCTCTTCATTCACTAAGCTTGAATTTATTATAACTAATTCGAATAGCATGGCAAAATCAAACATTCTTAATGGTAAGAGAAAATTATTTAATGAGAATATATGCCCCTGCTAACATGATAGTGACAACAATAGGAAAAGTCCTGCCCCTGGAACAGTAGACTTGACTAGCAGTCGAAGAGGCACTGGGCGCTCAGGACGATGGACTGACTCTCCTCTCTCGGCTCCCTACCACTCACTTTCCCAGGAGATACACAACTAGTTTCGGGGGTAATTTACTTGATGGAGCAAGGGATTAAGGATACTTGGGACAGCTTTCACAAATATACCTGTTTTCCTTCCTAATAAGAGAAGGGCCCAGTTGTCGGTGCGTCATAAAAAAAAAAAAAAAATAAATAAAAAAAAATAATAATAATAATAAGAGGGAAATGGTCAATTTGCGTTCAAGTGTGTTAGTGAGAGAAGACACGGTTCTCATTTGTATCTAGTTTTTTTGTTTGTTTATAATTTTTCATTATTTGAAAAAAAAAAAGTTTTAATAAAAAATAGGTTATTTATTTATTTAGCTTCATTGATTTGTACCTATATCATAAAAAAAATGTGTTCTTCATGTTAAAAAAAATAGTCTATAGAAAAATTTATTGATTACATAATTCAACCTAAATATTCCGAGCCAAAAAGAAAAAAAAACAATAAATAAAAGAAAGCTTTTCTACAATTTGAAATTTTAAGAAAGGATATATATATATATATATATATATATATATATATATATATTTACTTAACATTACACTATTTAAAATCTCCTCTATTCCTTCAAAATAATTTTAATGTTAACATATTAATAAAATAAAATAGTGAACTGTCGACACTTACCAACACCATTGAACACTTGTCCATCAATTACAACAGTGAACTTGAATGTCAAGTTGGGCGGAGTTCCTTCTCGAGATTCTGAGTACTGAGAACCAGGTCTAATCTGATTTAAAAGTTGGACAGGATGCTTCTTATTGGCGTCATCAGGAATCTTCTTCGCTCCTCCTGACTGAAATTAAAAACAGAAATATGAATTGATATGATACAACATGACATATTTAAGCAATATATGATATATATATAATGAAGCTTCCGACAACTTTTGATGTAAAAGAGTTATTACAGAATAATATGCCTTGATATACTACCAGTTTTTTCTCACTCAATTAAAACATATTTCATGTTTGTTGGAACAAATTTCCTCAACAAGTTTGGAAACATCTCTAGTATGTTGAAATATTTTTTAACCTCGGGCCAGTCAAGTGTCTACTTCCTGAGAGTTCAATTTAGTAACTCGGGCTTCCCTTTTTATTTATTTAAGAAATATTTACTATTCCCTGTACTTGAAATATAGGGGGTTTCTATTGATTCTAATTTTGTACACCTAAGCCTTGAAGATGACATAAGCCAAAAGGCTATGCTTTTAATTAATAATTAATTTAGATACACCATAACTTATCCATTACATATTTCTTTATTAATAAAATAATGTAGTCCAAATATTTATATAGAAATTAGAAAACATCAAATCATTTTCCATAATTACCTTTGTTAAAAACAGCTTCCAAGAAATACTACTTATTTTTATTTAATCCTTTCTCTACCGGTGTCTTCTCCAGCAGTCAGAAGGTGGTTGGGACCTACTACTTTAATTTCATGACAAAATGCAAATGTCATTCCCATTGAAAATAAAATAATTTTATTTAAAAAGAAGAAGCCTGAACTTTTAGCTAAAAATTATTTGTAGCCCAACAATTTTACCGAGATTATATATATATATATATATATATATATATATATATATATATATATATATACACTTGCAATTTTATATACATTTAAAGAAATTAATAAAACTCTATAAAATGTACATCACATGTTAAAGAGGATATTTACATTAATTTTACATTTTAAAATTACTATGGAATTAGCAGCATCAAAAATATTAAACAATGGTAGCAGAATTGAAAATTTCTATAAATATTACTAAATAAATATTTATTGTCAGTAAACATAATTTAGTAAATTCAGTATTATTTGTCTTCATGAAAAACTCTGAATATGAATAAAGAAAAAGCAAAATATATGTAAATAATGGATAATTGATGTAAATACTACAACAAAGGAATCTTGCTGCGGAAGGGGATGAGAGAGGGAGGTAGAATTGTGTCACTGCGCGAAAACGGGACAATTACGAATACGCAGAAGTCCCGGGATTACATTAGACTTCGGTAAAGATGAAACTTTCAGACTTGTGATTTCCGTGCCCCCAATTCAATTTTGTGACTTTTTTTGAGCAGAAGAAACCTTCCTATATTATAATATATAGTATTATATAATTTCTGAAAAATGTTGATTCTCTATTCAAAATCTTAGGTGAATATAATATTGTACAATATAAATTAGGTTCAATTAATAGATCATTCATTAGTTGATTGAGACCTCTGAATAATAAACTGACATAATTATCAGTAATGAGTTGATGGAGATAAAGGAAAGTGAGTAATAAAATAACTATAAGTAATCCATCGTAGATACCTTGTGAAAGACTGGAGGTAGTCCAGACGGAGGGAGTTGGAATCCTTGCGATTGCCATTCGGAGAAGAGTTTGAAGAGAGCAAAGGATGCTAAAGATCCCCACGGGACATCGTCTTCAACAGGCCTTCTACCTGGTGGACGTACAGCGCCTTCTTCGTCGCCACCTTCACTAGGAGGAGCAGAAGCAGCGCCTTCTTCTTTCATTGGAATGTCCATAGAGATATCAACAGCCCCGCCGCCTTCACTGCTTAATGTGTTGTCAGCTGGAAAAAGAAAAACAACAAACGTTCAATACAAAAGAAGGCCAATAAAAGCAAATAAAAAACTAGTTGCCAGGGAAAGAAAGTGAGTTGTTAACCCCGTAATGAGCAGGACCAGAGAACACACAAGGAACTTTATTATTTGATCCGCAGAAATAAAAAAATATTTTGTAAAATGTCCTTATTTCCTGACTTAATGGTGTGAAGCAAACCAAAATTTACAATGCAACAAAACAATCTCCTTTAGAATAGACAACATTTATCACTGGTTTCACAAATTCTCTTCTATCAGTTAGAAGGAAAAATTTTTTAAATTTAATTTAAGAGACTAAATAGTGAAGACGAGAAAGAACCTAGACAAGTTTATATTCGTCGATGATTTTAAACATTAAATTTGAATATAAAGTTGACAGTTCTATATTAGATGACGTTCTGATGGAGTTTTATCAAGAAATAACTTACGATTTATCTTCAAGTTGTTCTGCTCCAATTTCTCAAGAAGTACAGCTTTCAAAGCATTTTCACTGGCTGATTGTTTAGCTGACATCTTGGACATTCCGTGGCCTCTGTATATTTTACCTTCCACCTGAACATCAATAGAAACATTCAAACATTAATAAAACTACTTTAAAGATGAGGAACAACAGGTTTAATGTATGGATAACAAAGCAACAGCTTTTAACCTAATTCAAATACTAAGGTTTTTTCCGACATTTTTTGTCTTTGCTTGAAAGTAATAAAACTAAACGAGAACAAATTATGTTATTTATAGTAGTTAGTAGTAATAGTTTTACAAACAAATTTTTACCTATTTAATTGATAAGAGATTGAGAAGGTGAAGATATTCCAACTTGAGCCATAACGTAATAAAACTATTCTTTATAAAAAAATGTGATATATTTGCTGACCTTTAGGCTTGAGTTTTGAGAAACATTCACTGTTTGTGATAAGCTTGTCTAGTTAAGTTGAGAATCCTATTAAAATTCACCAAATTAGTATTAATATACTATTTACATAGTATATTAACAATATAGAAAATCCTCTTTACTTAGAAATACTTCGTGAGGATTATAAGCTCCTCCTAGATGCTAGCGACGGGACGGCATATGACAAAGCAAAGTTTCTTAATGTATTTGCTAATACAGAGTTTAGCTGAATGGACCTTGTCTCAATCTATCAGTTGCCTACTTAACTAAAGCTTATTGTTAAGCTCTACAGTAGTTGTGTGGATTTACTTTTGGAGGTTTTGTTAGTGGAAGTCTTGAATTATCTGTTTTTGTTATGCTGGTATAGTTTACAACCCGCTCTCTAGTTACTTCTTCATCCTTTTATCTAAAAGGGCGATGGAAATTAAAAACATGATAGTTATATAACTATTGGTATAATTAATATACCAATAGTTATTAAAACACAGTTAAATGGTGGAAAGCGAGTAAAAAATATGCATCAGAGGCACGATTTGTTCTTCTGAAAAAGTTAATGTAACAACTTAGTATATATTATGTTATTAATATTTCAAGGTGAATCGACTGCTGATATGATTAGCATTATCTAGCAACTAAGTACTGTTATTCAATAAGTATATTTATTATTAAACCTAAATCCACACACAAACAACAAAATAAATACTTAATATCCTAACCAGTATAATTAATTGTATTTCAGACAATTGGATTGAAAATGGCTTATAGCCGAAACGTTTCCACAACAAAAATGTAATTAAAATACAAAACTATTGAAGACTTAATAAGCTGTTACCAACTACCTAGAACACCTTAGTTTTCAACTTAGGACCTATTACATATAAAATAAATACATATAATATTTCTACATTAATAACTGAGTTTTGATTATCAAGTATCCCTGTTCTTGACAGTATCGGTGTACTATTTTATTTTGAGATAATCTTTTTGAACATTAATAGCACTTTTTATATTTTTATAATTATTGCAGTTTGTTGATTAGTATGTTAAGTACTAAGTAACACAATATAGTTGGACAACTAAACGTTGTTTTTTTTTGTTAAATAAAGTTTTTTCTCTCTTAAAAAGGAGAATTTTCATAACTGAACGTACCTCGATTTCAACCGTGTAAGCTGTTTGATTTGCAGCGTTAACTTGTTCAGAAATCACCATCTTCAATTCTGGATGTAACTCATGAAGCACCATCATAGCGTTCTTCGGAGAAAGAAGATTCCTCAATCTAGCATTCTGTCGGCGTTTCCTCATCTTTCTTGTGATTTTAACTCCAGGAGCTCCTAAAATTAAAAATTAGATTTTTTTTTTTAGTTTTTAGTAGCATGGAAAATTAACTTATTTATATCCTAAAATATATTTTTGGGGAGTGGATGGTCTGTTTTATTTTTCCAACTAAATAAAAAATCAGATTAACATTTTACTGAATCGTCTAGCATATTTCTTCTGTATAATGCTTAAAGAATGATTTTGAAAATTTATAGGACAGAAACTCGGAATATATTGCACTGTTTTTACCAACTGAGGTGGTCAAACTCTAGGAAGAAAACATTAGAAAAGATAATACTAAAACTTGTAAGAGATAATTTTTTGGAGAAAGTAGATGAAATTTAAAGATTTTTTTTGTAAAGACTGTGGGACGATGTTCGACATCAAACCGATGTCACATGACATTTTTAAGCTTACCAGTTTTATCACGCAGCCCTGATCAAATATGCTTCTAGGGAACTATTATAGATTGACAATGTAATGAAACTGGTGAGAATAACCATGCATTCCAACACTGAGTGAAAGGTGCACTCAAGCAAGCTAACACACAGGACAGGAAGCCTCAAGGGGAGAAGAGGGTTACGTTCAAACACTAGAGAAGAAGAAGGAAGATGAACAGAAGCTGGAGGGAATGGAAGATCAGAGATATGGAAACAAGTTTAGATCGCTCCTGTTATCGAGTTTTTCCTATCTAATTGTGGGAGAAATCACTCCCACAAGCTGTGAGAGCCTAGAAGGGCTGGGTATTGAACAGGTAGTTAATTCTTGATTCAACGCAATACTAAAGTAGTTAAGAGTATATTCCGGACACTTGATTTTCTGCTTTCCTGGCACCCATTAGCCCTTCAAACGCCTCCGTGAAAAGCAATGCTTTCATCACTCTAGATGAATACATGCTGGCATAATAACATGAAAGTGTAAAATCTGTGTCCCTATCGCTCTAGACGAATGCGAGCTGGGTTCTGCACACTCCATGATCGGCTCGACTCATAGTTTTTACTACTCCTTCTCTCCAAATACAGTGAAAGGCCGTAAGGGCATATAAAGAGAGGAAACATTTATTTTTAAACAACCATAAGACAGGACTACTGAGAGGGAGAGCGGCTTGGGCTTGTAGACCTAGCCTACCCTCCCCATCTGTAGAGATGCTAATCCACAACAGTTAGCGGTTATAAGATTAAAGGCTAGGTGGGTTTAGGGATGCTCTGGGACACTGGAACACAAATGAAAACACTAGAAGATAAAACCTTCAGTGAGTGCTTGAGTTTTTAACTCATGACGTCTAGATTATGAGTCAAGTACTTGAGCCCCACCTGCACCTATAGGCTAGTTTTTTCTCATTATTTTCAGGCCATGGCATGAGATTACAATGATATTCAATCTTATAGTACATAAACGTCATCATTTCTCCTCATATCTTCATTTTTAATTTCAAATATTCTACAAAAATAATTAAATCATTTACAATGCATTGAATCAAAGCTTTTATTTATGTTTCAAACACAGCTTTCCAATAAAACTCTTAAAATGTGGAAGTTTTATTTATTTATTTTTTAATATTAACAATATAAGAACATGGAAATGTCTGAGAGAAGCTGAAGCTTAGCTCAAGGAATTTCTGGACACTTTATCAAAGAATTATCCATCTCATTCCCATTATCAAAGATAATGAAGATAAGAATAAAATAACTTTGATAAGGAGACAGAAAGAAGCTTCACTTTAATACTTCAGTCAAAATTTCTATACCAGTTTTAAGGAAGGTACTTAAACATTTTAAGTTTAGTCCAAGGGTGTAACTGGCTTTAAAAGGTAATCTTCTTTCCTTTTCCTCGGATAACATAACCTACATGATCGGTCCCATGTATACATAATAACCTTCTGTTCTACTACACAAGCAACTACACCATTCATGGGATGTTGCAACTTCCAAACAGACCAATTCTACTCTTACCTCATAGCTCTATTATAGGATTATAAATAAACTTGAAATCCCATGATTAAAAACTCACTTTTTATTAAAACATGAAGTTTTATTCAACTATTATGAGCAAACACAGACTATCTTCAAAAGAGGTGTATGTCAGAATAGTATTTGAAAGTATATACATAAATGAAGAAAGAAAAAAACAAAACAAAAAAAACATTAAGAAATATGTAGTGGTTGTATATTGATGACTGATTTGCCCAATCAGTGTGTATGTGTGTGCATAAACATTCTCAGTCAAAACAATCGTTACAAACGTATATCTTGAGATTTTTTTTATTGTAAAAGACCTATCGATGTTTTGTTCTATTTATAGTAATGGTATTAGTCACATGAAAGACATTAGAGATTACTCATATCATTGTTACTCGCTTTAGTCAACAAATGAAGGATTAAATAGTTTTTTGATTGATTTGAATCTATCTTTCAATCTGATTTTACCTTTTATTTGCTTCTTTTCTCAATTTCTCTCAATTTTTTATTATTTGGTTTAATTTTGTGATTATGAATTGTTCAAAGTTGTGATGATCACTAATAATAATTAATCCCCCAGAGTTTTGTGTATGCTTGAAAGTTCACTCCTTAATAAATTCACAAATACTTCACATTTTTGTATATTCATCTCAATGAATAATAATTATATATTTCTTGAAAGCGTGCGTTAACTCTCCCTTAATCTTAGCCTACTTAGCGCTTTAAATATAATAATCATAATGATAAAAATAAATGTATTCTAACCTCTTTTGTTCCAAGGTCTGAACTTAGGCCTCCTTGGAGTGCCTCCTTCAGCACCATCCTCGCCAGCCTCCATAGAACTGTCATTGTTCTTATCATCATTTTCCTGTTTGGGTTCGGGTTGCTGTTGCTGCTGCTGAGCTGGAGGAGGTTGAACGGGTGCCGGTGCCGGATCCTTCAGCATCGGCGGTGCAGGCGGCTGCTGGAGCGGTGGGGCTTGTGCTTGTTGAGGCGGAGGCTTGTTCTGTGGAGTCTGCTGGTGTTGCTATAAAGTGCACATCAGAATGCTAACGCACGTTAAAATACGGAGAGATAACACCCGGCATCCACTGTTCATCCCATTTTACGCGAATTCATATTAACTTCTCTAACAAACTGGTATTTTTTTAATTATTTAGACTTATTATTCAAACAAAATATACTAAATATTGATTGAAAGAAAAGAAGGAATTAAGAAAGGACCCATTAATATAAAATGTAAACATTAACCACATAAAAAAATTAAGTATTTTTTAATTTACTCAGACTTGAAGATATATTGTATATAATTAGTCGATAAGGATTGAGTGGGCCGGAGTGATTCCCCGCCGCAAGTATGCTTAGCCCTGAGATGTGGCGAAGGAGGAAAAGAAAGAAAACAAGACATGAAAAAGCATATCCTTTAAGATTAACATGGATTTCATTCACAAAGCCGTACTCAACAGTCCTGGAGGATTCTATCACCATTTTTTTTTTATCCAAGAAAAGAAGAACAGAAAAGAAACAGAAAAAAAATGTGTGAAGCTTTTCCAGAACGTTTTCTTCTGCCTTGCCGAATGGACTGTGTCAAGTATCACTAAAGATTAACACAGGAGATTCTTAACACAGCACTCGGAATAAACAACAAAATGGATATAACAAGTGAGAAAACTCCATTAAGTGAGATAATTGCGATACCACATTAGAAACATCTTCTAAGAATGCACTACAATGAGTTAGCTTATTCCACACTGAAACATTTCAGAATGAAATAAATTCAAAACTACACAACTTTTAGGCTTTGAGCTCTGCTCGGTTCTATACCAGCGAAGCAAATACAATGTTCTTGTTAAAGCAAGATGGCAAAGAACAGTGCAAATATTTAGTCTTAACTGATACAATACTGATTAATACTTTTATATTAAGTATTAAATAAGGTATTAAGTTAAGGAAATAATCCGAATAATTGATATTGATCTGAACTGAAGATATTGAGAAACTATTCAGGTTTAAGATAAATGGAAATTTATCTCCCAGAACGAGTTTAGTTTATTCCATTCAAGTAGTTTCCATGCTTAGGCCTACGACGCACTGACGGTTGGTAACGTACTAGACTATTTGTTCAAGCAGGCAGCTGACCGACACAGCTGCCAAACCAGCTGATCGTAACGGTGGCAAATCCTGATAATACTGTGCTAAGTGGTTGAAGGTGTGTTGGTCCATTAAAGAAATTGAAATTGTCAAGGTAGCTTGTGTTATATATAATTTTACTACCCAAAACAACGAAAATAAAATAACAAAAGATACTGGATTCATCCCTTTCTAGAAATGTGGGAAAAATTTGGCCAGTTAGCAAGTTGTTTTCAAGAATTGAAGAAGCTCAAAGATAAATTTTTCGGCTTTAATAGAATGAGTGGAGTCTCCCCGTGGTCTAGTGGCTAACGCCTTAGATTCGCATGCGGGAGATGGTGGGTTCAAGTCTCACCAGCAGCAGGAATTTTCTCATCTCACGGCTCATTGAGAAAATTCCTCGCTGCACCCTGGATGGACACTTTTCTTCTTGTGTCAATATTTTTTTCCCCAAAAAAGTAAACGTGATTTTATGTGTCAAATGATTATTTTAGAATACTGTCTCATTATTCAATTTTTTTTTTTTTTTTTTTTTTTTTTAATTTTTTTTTTAAGCATAATTTGATCACTAAGCGAAACCAAATTAATTTTTATAGCCCCAAGAAGGATTAAGTTTCAAACTGAAATGGTGGTTATAAAAATTTACTTTTTAAAACATGGGTAACTTTTTTTTCTATTATAAGCAAACCTTAACTATCTCTGGTCCTATTTTTATTTATTTATTCTTTTTTTTTTTTTTGGTTTTGTGTATTAATGACAGGCTATATGGAGGTTGTCACCCTTTTATAATACCAACAGCACGTGGTCGGTCACCCATTCAGGTACTGGCCACACCCGACGTTGCTTAACTTCAGACATCAACGGGAACCGGTGCATTCAAAGTAGCTATGGCCTCAGGTCTCATTAACTCATTTATAAATTAAATACACAAAGAAAGTTTCCAAATAATAAGAAATGAAAGAAAAAAAGTAAAAAAAATGAAGTTTAATAAAACCATAAAATGACTTAAAACAGGTATTTGTGAATTAAGAACAAATTTAGAAAACTAAATAAATAAGGTAAAGCAATAACTAGACTTCACTTATAATTTCTATTATTGATAAAATGAAAATCCCTGAAATAGTATTTCTGATGGTCGAGAATGATCATCATGAAGAGATAATCAAATTGTAAATAGCTTTCAACAGAATAGTATTCTTGCCGTCTGAATGAAACATGAAACCTTCAGAAACAAGTACAACCTAAATAGATTGAAAAGACTTTTTACAAAATGAGAAAACGCATGGGATTTACCAGTGGGAATTAGAAATAAACATTAAATATCTTAAACACTACCATCAATTACAACTATTAGAACTGAAACATTTTTCAACAGGAAAAGTACTATATCATGTCTAGAAATTACCAAATAATAATTATAAAGCAGAGACCAAAACATTTACTGAAGTTTTTCACAAAGTTCCAATATGACTAATAAAAGAACTTTTACAACTAATGTTCTAAAATATTTCATGAGAACTTTGTATAAAACAACATATAAGAACGTATTGCACAATAACTTCTGATAATACAGAATAAGTTCTCTCATACTAGTTTTTAGTTTTAAAGGGGGAAAGAACAAGTTAATTTATATTTTTACTGGTTTAAACAAGAAGATATGGGTATGTTTGGATTCAAATAATTTTTTTTTTTTCACTCAAATTATATGAAAAATTGGAGTAAAATGGTTAATTTTTGGTCTTCCTCAAGAAAATTAGAAGGAAGGTATTATAGAGGTCATAAATCAAACATTCTAACACTGAAATAAATTTATTTAAACTTAATCAGAACTATTAGAGTGAAATATTCAATATTTCCAAATATATATTTGGTATCTATTGACCAATAGATACCAAATATATTGAATGAATTGTTCAATATTTGTGTGTAATAATGAAAATTCCTATGGAGTTCCCAAAAAACCTTTTACCATAAAAGTTCCAATGTAAAAGGACTCTCAGAAGAAGTTCTAATAAAAAAAGTTAGCAAAACTGTTTAAAAACATTTCCTTAAAGAATCAAATAAGTACTTTGAAATGTCTGAAACAAGCTGTTTAAAGCTTATTTACAAAGAAATCTCTAGGTAAACCATTTATCTGTTGTTTTTTTTTTTTAAATATCAAGTTGAGACCTGTTTCAATTCCAAGATTAAAAATATTTATGCAATAAGAAAATGTGCCCAATTCAAAATTTATAAAACAGTCAAACATTGAAAGACAACAAGACAATTGAAGGGACAATTATTAAAATTTAAAGATAAATCTATTTCTCTACCTTGTGGCTGTTGAAAAATGTTTTTCAAGCAATAAAGTGAAAATACTGTAGAATTAAGAGTCTAAAACATCATTCAATTCATGGTTGAGCTTAGGAAGAACAAAACCTGATCTCTTCAACAACTTAGATATGAAATACAAGGGAAGGGATTACATGAAAAATATAAAATATAAATACTCAAATCCTCCCTTTGATGCGAATCTATGTGATAGTATAGATATTGAAGTACTCAAAGATAAATCAGCTATTTACGATGGTTGAACCCTTTCTAGACGGTGGACTTTCCCAGCAACCAGCATTTTCTCCAGCCCCATGCGGTACAAGTTGCATGTAATATGAACCACGAGCGAGATAATCTTTTATAGTTTGTGGAATAAAGAATTGTTCTCCAGATAATAGTTTTTTTGACTTTCTACAGAAAATCTTCCTGCAAAAAATAGTTTTATTGACTTTTTCTGGAGCCACTATTTAAAAAACAACCAGTCGGTGAGGCTGATCTTTCTGCAGTCGTTGTCGTCTTACTCTTCTTCAATGTCGCACTGTTGCCCGTAGATCTGCTATGGGGCCGAGGATAAGATCGGTTCTGAGCAAAATTTACTCCTTTCAATCGGAATATAGTTACGGTACTTGCACAATCTACCAGTTTCTTATTTTTATATTTATATTTGTAGGTAACACATTTTAGCGACCCCACTCTTTATTTCATGAATTGTACATCAGGTCCTATGCCGAGCTGGGAATAAACACCCCCCCCCCCTCATTAGTTCATGTCCTCAACCCCTGCTGGTCTCTACAGTATTCTACGTAATCGCACATTTGGTTTTAGTAATCCTCAAAATACATATTATCATTCTGCATACAATTTTTATTAACAAGAAAAAGAAATTAATACAAATATGCTTATAAATATGACAAAAGACCGCTGAGGGTTAAGGTGGCAGCACTCATCAAGAAAAAAGTAGTTAGTTACAGGTCTCAAACATTGACCTGATTGTTACCAAACATTAATGCACTTTTTATGTTCCTTAATAGTTGGCTACACAAAAAATTACAAAAAAAAAATGTGTAAGAACCTACGTGACCCCGCTGAGTGAATATAGAAAGGTAAAGGGTGAACCATCAATATGAATGATGTTTTAAACAATAGCTAAAGTATTAAATATACCAAGTCTACATACATTGGGCTGGTATGGTGGCCTCGAATCATTCATAGGCTTATTCTGGTAGTTAGTCGGAGTACTGTAAGCTGGTTGAGTGTAACTAGAGTTCTGGTTTCCGCCATGATATCCACCTCCGCCAGGATGGTTACCACCACCATATCCACCTCCACCTCCGCCTCCACCGCCACCACCTCCGTACGGCCGGTTCATCCGGACTCCTTAAACAAAGATTATTAATTAATATAAATCGTTCAATAAAATAGTATAGAATTTCGACCAAGTGATATGAATGATGTCAAGTTTCTAGATTTTGATA
Organism: Gonocerus acuteangulatus; assembly: GCA_946811695.1. Taxonomy (NCBI): domain Eukaryota; kingdom Metazoa; phylum Arthropoda; class Insecta; order Hemiptera; family Coreidae; genus Gonocerus; species Gonocerus acuteangulatus. Next base: position 47,562,981 of record OX328131.1, read on the forward strand.
ATTATTATCTAGAGCAGGAGACTTTGGCTCGAGAAAGCTAAAGGTTTATGTAATTAATCTGGCTTACAGGAGTTAGTTCCTTATAGTTCTTCTGTTAACTTGGATGAAAAACAAATAAAGAAAGATAACGTGTTTTATTTACTTTACAGGTAAAAATTAATCGTCAAATATAATATGCAAAATATTTAACTGAAGCAATTAAGTTATATTGAAAGTTCTATTGATCTTCGGCTGTCTATTTTTGGCGTCTTGAGCATGCTAATGATTCACAGAGAAAAGCAAGAAGTCAAAACAAAACAATGTTACAAACATGACTTGTAAACTTAGGCGCTAATGGCCAAGATTTGTCGATGCGCCGTAAAAAAAAAAAAAAAAAAAAAAAAAAAAAAGACTTGTAAACACGAAAATATCCATTTTCAGGAGTTAAGCACTACGTTGGGAAGAGATTATTATGCTCGACTATTATTATGCTGGAAGACCTGAGTTCAAAACTTGGAGGTACATTAAAGAGTCTTATTCTTCATATCTTCTACAGTCGTCGTTAGAGGGTTGGATTCAGGGTCCCAAACCTAAGCTCACCTGGCCTTTATTTAATTTATTAATGTAAAGGGAAATATCAGGCTAATCATTTCAGTCTATTTGTACCTCATTATTTAACTTTTAAATGAAAAGTGTATTTTTCTTCTCATTACATTCAGCACCAGCTTTATCTGTATCAATTAAGAGATATTTCTCCACCCTTGGATGAGTTTGGAATAAGCTATGCACCCATTTAGGGGTTAATAGAACAACAAAACAAGTAGCTCGTATCAACATTTATAATTAAACAACACATTTCTCTTGCAATTCGACTTACAAAAGAATTGCACAGGCGATATTGCAATCGTTTATTTGATCCGGAGGTGCAGACGACGTTTTCGGTAGCATAGTAATTGACCAAGTAATTACAACATGTTCCTACCGACAACACGTTTAAAAAGATATTAGTATTTTGGACAAGTGCAGATTATGTAACAAGGCTTATGAGTCGATTCAACACGTGGTGGCACGCTGCGAAATTCTTGCGGGATCTGATTACATTCAGAGACACAACAATGTTAAATTAAATGAAAAGTTTTATTCTTATTCCGGTACACAAGCCCCATAGGAATAATTTTGAAATTACAAAATAATAATTAATTTAATATATAAACTTATAAATGCTATCAGTACATAACTTACAGCTTCAATATAGACTAGGGGTTGGGTAAAACTTGCAGGGAAAGGTGGTGGAAGATTCGGGATTTAAAGGTTTCTAGGTTGGTAGAATGGCAAAAACAGAGGCAAGGAATTCCACAGCGAGGTGGCACGGGTAATGAATGATTTTTCGAATATTGCTGTTCGGTGGGAAAGAATATAAATTTCGGAAGGACGAGATCGGGTGTTACGGGAGTGAACAGAGGATTTAAATTTAAGGAGTTGAAAAATATAAGAAGGCCTACTTGAATTACTTGGTAAAGGACTGACCGAGGAAATACTGTCAACGATAAAGAGGGAGTAGCCAATTTAGCTCCTGGTAGAAATGTGATATGTGGGAGTCTCTGGGGATCCCGAGGATAAAACGAATGAAACAGTTCATGAGGCGTTGGAGTTTTGCCTCGAGATCACAATGTTGCCAAGATATACCATCAAGCATTAGCAGAAAGGTTCGACATTCTGGAAATTACGGTACCGTATTATCGCTATGTCCCACAAAGACTTCTAGAAAATGATAGAATTAAAATCTACTGGGACGAAGCTGTGATTATGGACCAGTCTGTTCGCCACAATAAACCAGATTTCCTCATCATTTACAAGCATAATAAGACTGCTGATATAATTGATATCTCAGTGCCGAATGATGAAAATATTTGGATAGTATATGCCGAAAATATCAAGACTTGGCCATTGAGTTAAAAGAACTCAAAATAAGACTCCGCTAGAGTTACTGCAGTTATCATTTCGACCAATGGTTTGGTGCCAAATACTACAGTCAGTGCCACCAAATATCTGAAATATCTGAGGAACACTTAATATTATCCCAGCAAGCAGTTCTACATGACACAGTTAGAATCGTAAAAAAATTTCTTATTGCCATAATTAATAAAAAATATTTGTACGAATAAAATTTATTCTTTTAACTAGTTGGAACTATCCCCCAGTAATATGAGAGACCCCACCACGAATAATAATAATAATTTTAAAAAAAATTAATAAATTAAAAATGAAATAACTTTTTTAAATGTCCAGTTGACTGGTCTGAAGCACAGAATGAGAAAATTTTGGTCAAACATTTTAGTAAAACTGAAGTTTCACGTCCTCTAAACCGATTTCTTAGAGACTTTTCACAATGTATTTTGATGCATTAAACACGAATCCGTTAAAAAAAAAACCTTCGCATTTTACTAGGAAAGAAGTTATTAAGCACTAATGTTCACTGTTAGGAAGGTTATAAAACTAGGCGTCAACAGCATATTTGTAAACACATGCATGCGCACATATGTAACATTGGGAAACAGAGAACTCTCATTTGAAATGTTCATGAACCATTTATTCAAAAATATTGTTAATTTTAAGGGTATCCTCACCCATCGTTACCTGTCGCTTAAGGGCATGCGTGCTATGCGTTTCCGCTCGCTCAAGAAGATATCAAAACCCCAGTCAATCCAACTCGCTAAAATTAATAGAATTCTATTAATTTTAGCGAGTTGGATTGACTGGGGTTTTGATATCTTCTTGAGCGAGCGGAAACACATAGCATGTATGCCTTAAAGTTGTCCTGGACATTCTTCTTATCTTTCAAGACATCCCTTTTCTTCTTCTTGAGACGCGATGTTTGGTGGATACAAATCCCCAATCGCACAGAAAAATGCCTTTAAGCGCTCTTCATATTTATGAGCACGTTTGAAGAGAATAATAACCCGCATATTATGTGGACAAGAATAATAAACTCGTGCAACTTCATACCTAATCTTTTTTTTATAAAATAAGAGTATGTTGACAATTAAAGTTCAGCAGGCGCGAATTAGAACGAACTAATATTATAAAGGGATTAGCTAATTATTAAAGGATTTCTGATATATAATACTTTTCATGAACAAAACAAGAAATGTGAAGTGTTTCATATTTTAAAAAATTATTGTGAATAAATAACTGCTGATGAATTTAAATAATTGATGGTAAATTTCAATTAAACTTCTGGTAAATGTGAAGGAGCGCGGTCTCCACACCGATCCTTTTGAAATGTTGCACTATAACGTATTTTGATGCACTAAACACGAATCCGTTAAAAAAAAAAGCTCACTTTTCACTAGAAAAGAAGTTATGAAACACTAAAGTTCACTGTTGTGCGGGTTCTGAAAGGTAATGTAACCTACTATGTTTGTCAACATGCGCATGCGTGAGTATGGAAAAGTTCGTAATAAGGATGTCTAATTGAAATCTACCATCAATTATTTATCAATTTATCTCAAGTTAGTTATTCAAAATTTTTTTTTTTAAATAATAAACCATTCTTTAAATTTTTTTTTTTAAATTTTAAGAAGATATCAAAACTCTAGTCAATCCAACTCGCTAAAATGAATAGAATTCTATTAATTTTAGCGAGTTGGATTGGCTAGGGGTTTTGATGTCTTCTTGAGCGAGCGGAAACGCATAGCACGTATGCCCAAAAGCGACAGTTTACGACCAAGTCAGCTACCACAGGTAAGTCTAAATTTCAATTACACTTCGTCATTAAGGACTATTGCGCATGCGCGTGTTTACATATAAGCTTTTTACCCCGTCTTTTATAACCTCCATAACAGTGAACTTTAGTGCTTAATAACTTCTTTCCTAGTTGAGAGCGGGGTTTTTTTTTTCAACGGATTCGTGTTTAGTGCATCAAAATACGTTATAGTGCAAACTTTGAAGAAAATCGTAGCTGAGGACGCTCTCCTTCAGTTTTACCTGGATTCCTTATAATAAATGTATAGGAAGAATTCACTTGTCATTGATTCTTGAATAGAAAATAAAAAAATCTTGTTTATTCCTAATATGAGCCTGAATAAATTATTGAGCACATCAGGAGACATTATTAACTCGGCTTAAACATGCTCACTTCTAAGTCTAAGTGGAAGGAAATACAAAGATCATTTCTGACAAAGCAGAGTGATATTGTTGAGAAATTCAAAGTTTCTTTGAAAAAATAATGAAATTAAGCATAAAACTTCAGTAAGCCATCGACTTAATGCAATTAAATCTAAAGCTGATAACTTTTTGAGGGGATGGGCGATTCGCTAATACCACCTTCCCCTCCAGAAAAAAGGGGAAGTGGGGAGGCCCATCCCTACTGCTCATGTCCGAACATCCAGGGGCTGAAATATAACTCCCTAATATATCTCAAGCATATAATAAAATGTATAAGCATAAAAACAAACAGCCTGGTGACTTTCCTTTCCCTAGTATAATCTAAAGTTGCATCAAATGGCTCAATATACATTGAATAATACTTATTAACATTGATTTGAGTTGAATTTCTATTATTAAGTACAAAGTATCTAAATGTTATCGATATTTAAGGGTATTCGTCAAGGTTCAATTAGAAAGGCTTCAAGGGGTATATCCCAAGGTCTAGGATATATATGAAGTATGAAAAACTATACAAAATGTAAATACAGCTTTAAATTGGAGCATTGGGACTTAGTGATGTTTCAATTGACCGAAATAAAACAAAAAAAAAAGAAACAAAACTTACAATATTGAGATTTGTTAAGAATTATAATCGAAAGAATATGTAAAAATTGATTACAATGAGAAATTTGTGTGACTAGAAACATAACATCATAGCTAGACTAATATGCACAGATCAACCAGTATAAGAGAACAAGGCCCTGTAGATAATTTCACAACCCTGGGAAATAAGCAAAGCACCAAAAAAAAGTCTAATAATCAGCTTCATTGAAATCTTCCCCAAAACAAAAAACAAGAATTCATTATAATCCGAGACCAATAGTCTCACAACTGAGAAACTTGTCCTAATAGCTTCGGCATAGCAGAAAGCCGACATAGTGGCATTCTTCAAAGCGTCGCAATAATCGTAATATTTCACTTAACAGGAATTTAAATATAAAAACCAAAAAAAACTTTTGACACATTACCTCCTCTATTATAAGACATCACTCCAAAACTTAGGTTTCAACCAAAGAACACAAATAACTTAGATAGACAAGAATCACACCCAAGCTTAGAAGAGGAACGCCGCAACAATGGCCGACCGTGAGCCCAAGACTTTTTTGTTCATCAATCGATATTCGAAATATTTCTTTTTATTTTTATTTAGTTATAAGAAATAAAATCCAGAGATCTCAAAATTGTATTCTGCCTATATTTGGATTTTGTGTATACATTAATTATACATATGAACTTATATAAACACGAAGTATATAAAACTTTCTAAATTAATAATTAGCAGAAATAAATTAATCAAATTAGTAATCGTTTTGCCATTTTTATTAAATTCATAATACATCTGTCAACTTTTAATTCTAAAAATTCGATTTTTGTGAAATAGAGGTTTAAGAAGTTGTCAGCTGTTGATAGGAGAGTCTAGAAAGTCTGGAATCGCATGTGCCGGTTTCGTTATTGTTGAATTTTCTTATTGAGATAAATGGCTACATTTGTCACATCACGTTTAATATTTTGTCAAGGTATAATACCCTTTATAAACAATAATTTCCTATCACTTTTTGCGATAGGCATTTTAACTTATCCAGTGGCTAATAAAGTTATTTCTTTTGATTTTGTATTTATTGTAGTTGCTTTTCCTTCGTCAAATTTATATATGTTTCTCCCAGAGCAATTATGTAGATGGGAATGTAAGTTCTAGCACAGCTTTAAATTGTGGAAACAGAAAACTTCTAACCCTTACACACTTATTTTTAATATGTTGTCAGTTAATAACTATTGGTTCTGTACTCTAGTTAGAGAATAAAAGATCATTAGTTAAATACATAGATATTATTAACATGCCTGATAATGTGGACCCTTTGTCTGACAATCCCAATCAGCAACATTATTACGGGGAAATATATTATTATTATAAAGGCGTTAACTTTTGGATTATTATTTCATGAAACCTTTATTTTCTATTTTTACAAATTTCAGTCCACAACATGTTCAATAGTATGACCACGTTGTTTAGGATTATTTTTATTAGATTTTGCATTTTTATTTTTAGTGATGGAGTTTTAGGTTTATAGTTTTGTTATAAGCGTACTATGAATAAATCATGATAACAATTCCCTTAAAGTGCCTTTGTTTATTTTAATTTGAGACCAATATTCACCTGTACATTTCATTACATTTTGTTCCTACAATTCCCAAATGTCCTTATTTGGCAAAACATTTTTGTAAAAATGTACCTCTTCTTTCTTTAATAAGTTAATTCTTAAAGCATATTAAATAACCTTAATTTTATGGATAATTAATTATCTGGATGGTATTATTTTTAAAATTATTTAAATAGTGACCATTCCTCTTTTCAACTAATTATTTATTTTTTAGCTGCTCAAAGGAGCTTCAGGCGGTTCTTTTTCAACCAATCTGCTTATAAGCTTATTGTAAGTAATATGGAATCGCTTTCTTTCCTTAAATACTTTCTAATTTTGTGCCTAGATTTTATTTAGTTTTTATCTAATGTATAGGGGAAAAGTTTAAAGATCAGAACATCCAGTCCTGCTGTGACTATAACTTTACGAGGCTATGCTGCTGCAACGGAGAAGAAAGTCTTCCAAAGAACAAAGCCTCATTGTAATGTCGGTACAATAGGACACGTTGACCATGGTAAAACTACACTCACTGCAGCAATTACTAAAGGTATGTATTTTCACGGTGTTACTGATATTTAAAAGGCTCTTCACCTCTTATTTCCTTAATTACTCATACCACATTCGTGCTTAAACACTTTAACTGTTTCCAACACCCTCCCCCACCCCTCTCGTCTTATTTCTCTATTCTTAGTGTTGTCCTTTGTTTTCTCCCATTTTGGCTACAGTTTCCTCATTTTGTGGGACTAGCCATCTGAAGTAACTTATAGATAGTTTACTACAACAAAGTACTAATTTGCACATACCGACCGTTCTTTCTCTTGTATTGTAAGGGAATATGCTATACAAAGTGTGTATATAAAGAGAAAGATGTGTTTCAAAAATAAACTAAATCGGTTCATTAGAAGCTAGTGTTTAATCAGTATTACGTTTGAATTGAATTGAGCCGCTCAGGCAATGGTTGGTTTTATTGATAGATTTGAGACCATGCTTACTGCCACAGTGATATTTTATTTTACCTATTATACAAACTAATGGTAAATGTGAAGGAGCGCGGTCTCCACACCGATCCTTTTGAAATGTTGCACTATAACATAGTTTGATGCACTAAACACGATTCCGTTAAAAAAAAAGCTCGCTTTTCACTAGGAAAGAAGTTATGAAACACTAAAGTTCACTGTTGTGCGGGTTCTGAAAGATAATGTAACCTACTATGTTTGTCAACATGCGCATGCGCGGGTATGGAAAAGTTTGTAATAAGGATGTCTAATTGAAATTTACCATCAATTATTTATCAATTTATCTCCAGTTAGTTATTCAAAAATATTTTTTTAAAAGAATAAACCATTCTTTAATTTTTTTTTAAATTTTAAGAAGATATCAAAACTCTAGTCAATCCAACTCGCTAAAATTAATAGAATTCTATTAATTTTAGCGAGTTGGATTGGCTAGGGGTTTTGATATCTTCTTGAGCGAGCGGAAACGCATAGCACGTATGCCCAAAAGCGACAATTTACGACCAAGTCAGCTACCTCAAGGTGAGTCTTAATTTCAATTACACTTCGTCATTAAGGACTATTGCGCATGCGTGTGTTTACAAATAAGCTTTTTACCCCGTCTTTTATAACCTCCATAACAGTGAACTTTAGTGCTTAATAACTTCTTTCCTAGTTGAGAGCGGGGTTTTTTTTTTCAACGGATTCGTGTTTAGTGCATCAAAATACGTTATAGTGCAAACTTTGAAGAAAATCGTAGCTGAGGACGCTCTCCTTCAGTTTTACCTGGATTCCTTATAATAAATGTATAGGAAGAATTCACTTGTCATTGATTCGCATAGCACGTATGCCCAAAAGCAACAATTTACTACCAAGTCAGCTACCACAAGGTGAGTCTAAATTCCAATTACACTTCGTCATTAAGGACTATTGCGCATGCGCATGTTTACAAATACGCTGATACCCCTTATTTTATAACCTCCATAACAGTGAACTTTAGTGCTTAATAACTTCTTTCCTAGTGAAAAGCGAGCTTTTTTTTAACGGATTCGTGTTTAGTGCATTAAAATACGTTATAGTGCAACATTTCAAAAGGATCGGTGTGGAGACCATGCTCCTTCACATTTACCCAAATTAATATTTAGTTTGAATTCTTAATTTAGCCTTTATCCATAAATATAGTAATTCAGTATACTAATTGTGTTTATTAGGACAGATCTGCTGATATATAACAAGACTTCATGTTTGAGTTTGGATTCCTTGCCTAACTCCAGAATATTGTGTCAAGAACTCCAAACATAATTTCTATTACTTTCCATTTTCTAACCTTGTATTTCTGTAGATAATGGAGGATACAGTCTTCATTCATTTGCTTATTTTCCTTATCGTTGCTACCTTTCGTTGGTCCATATCTATTTCAAAGCGGATACCCGACTCTAATATAATAATCTAACTATGTGATTCCTTTGTTTTGAACACTGATTGGGGGAAACAGCTTATCTCTTCAAACACTTCTATCCCAGAACTGCTATGATTGTATGTGCTGTCTGGTGCCTGTTAATCGGCACTACTTTAGTCTCCAGGCAGTAATCCAGGATGTGCGGATGGGTTTCAGGCTCTGCAATGGAATCCTGAACTCCAGGCCTGGAAGAGTTCCAGAATACTTGGAATTACTCTAAAAGTTTCAAAGATCTTTCATTTCCTATGGCTGAGCTTATAGCTGATAATATTTTGTTGGGAATGAAGTCTCTATGACAGAAGTGTGGATTTGGCGTATAGACAAAATCTTTATTTTATTTTTATTGATTTTACCTATTAATGCCATTAATTTTTATGATACAATAAAATGAACAAATAATTAAGATAAAATGATTTACAGTTTTGGCGGACAAGAAACTTGCATTAGCGAAGGGCTACTCTGAAATAGACAATGCTCCGGAGGAAAAAGCAAGAGGTATTACTATTAACGTTGCCCATGTTGAATATCAAACAGACAACAGGCATTACGGGCACACTGACTGTCCGGGTCATGCTGATTACATCAAGGTTTGAATCAGATGAAGTATTTGTAGTATTCTAATTCAATCAGATAAAGTATTTGTTTGGCGAATAACAGTCTAAGTTATGTTTTTACAATATCTCAGCTTTTACTCGATAGCGTTCAACGTAGCTTCCTAGTGTAAATAATTCTGGAAAACTCGGCCATTATAGACAAAACAGCCTGATACTTTTATAAAAATAAGATATTACCCTGATTATGGGCTGGCTTTGATTGGTTTTGTGTGAATGAAGCAGGTATTACATAGACTATTATTGGTCCTTATCCTTTCATTTATGAGGACATGGGGGATTAAGGTTTTAGCTTAAGAATACTCCTACACCATTTAAAGATAATAATTCTATTAAACAAAGCTTTTGAAAACACAAACAGAAAAGAAAAAAAGGAAATGATAAACATGTTCAAAAGAAAGAAACCCACACTTCTGAACTTTTAAGTGATGAATTCTCTGCCGGACGTGGTCCTACCAAAATGTCCCTGTCATTATTACTGTAATAAATTTATTGAGCTTTTGAATAATCTCCCTCTGCTCATCATAATATCTTAACTGTTACAAGAAAGAAAAACGGGCACAGAGAGCCGTTCAAAAGAATGAAAGGAACCCTTTGTAAGTTTTAAGCCCTTATTTCTCCAAATGAGGTAACCCTTAAATTTGATCCACCGTTATTTTCGTAAACTATGGGTTCTATTGGGGCCTTCCTGATTGCGTCATTGGATAGACATCTTAAGCAGGTCCCCCCCCCCCCCCCGCAGGGGAGGAAGCCCGCTAAAATTCCAAAACTAATGGTTGGATTTCCCAAGTCTAATCTCTGACAGAAAGGGTATCTTGAAGCAAAGTTGTATAGTTTTGTTGCGCTTTATTTAGCTTCTATAGTGGTATATATTCTCAAGATACTTGGTGGCACTTTAAATATTTCTTCTTTAGCTTAAAAAACCTAAAATATTTGCTGTGGCATTATTTTAGAATGAAGGTTTTACAAATTAAACCTAATTATACTTTTGTTTACTTAGAACATGATTACTGGAACTGCTCAGATGGATGGAGCGATTTTAGTAGTGGCAGCTACGGACGGTGCTATGCCTCAAACCAGGGAGCATCTTCTTCTTGCTAAGCAAATAGGAATCAATCACATCGTAGTATTCATTAACAAGGTAAAGAATCAACGGCTAATACTACCTTGTGGGATCAAAAGCATGGTCATTTTTGCCAATTTATGAACAACAAATAAATCAATATTTTTCAATTCTTTATGTCAGTGTCATATGGAATGTAATAGGTATTAGTCTGCAGGCAGCAATTTTTGATTAGAACAAAAAACTGAAATTATTTTGAAAGAAAAAGGTAACATCTAGTAAAGTGTGTAGGATTTTTAAGAAATATTACATTTTTTCCCAAAAATGGCGAACAATTCATTTTTTATTTTTAAAAAATCCATTAAAAAATGATCATAAAATCGTTAAAATGCAATGAACCAAAAAAAAAAAAAAAAAAAAAAAAAAATCGTACGTACTTCACTAGCAACTATTATTATGAAGAAGCAGTTAAAATTTGAAGTTGATGGGGTAATAATTGAAGGCCCTAGCATATTGTTCGATTTGATAAACATAGTTTTGAGAAAACAACTTTAAAGTTAATTGTACTTAAATGTTAATTTTTTTGCCCTTTTCAATTTATTTTTTTTTTATTTTTTATTTATTTATTTTTTTTTTTGAAATTTATTGAAGGAGGACCGGTGCCAGTGAGTGTAAAGGCACATTTAAAAACGTTTCCACCAAATAAATGCTCTTGGAAATCACTTTTGATTAGTTAAGGAAGCATTTAAACACATTCAGCCAACATATTCATACTCCGAGCTGAACAAACCAACGAAGAAAGAAGCTACCTCTTTCTTCTAATCGCTACAATCAGACTATGAAACATTGAATATAAATATAGTTTAACAAATAAAGTAATGAAATAATTAGAAGCTTACTTTTATAGACTTTGCCATTGAACTCAAGACTAAAAATTAATTTTGACACTGTTTAATTCTTATCCTATTACCGCTTACTTCAAATTGCATTCCTGAAAGATTTTTTTTTTCGAATGTTCATCAGTCCTACCCTATTAGATACCAGAAATGACTCCTGTTAAAGTTTATGCATCTATATAAATACATTTTGTACAACTTGATTTATAGCATTCCTATAGGAAACTATTTGATGAGTTGGTCCATCTAAAAGAGCCGTATACTCTCGCCCAATATTATTCATATGCCCCTAACAGGCAGCATTTTGTATATATTCTAATGAACCTAGGTTTCCATCTTGTCCGAATGAAGAGAAAGATCCCTCGTAAAAATAAGCGAAATCCATCCATTAGGATGAGGTTTTTACTCCTGATCCTAAATATTAATTTACCAGATAGTATTTTTACGTACTTGAACCAAAACTTGTTAGATACCATCCTTAACTAATAAGAAACATTTATTGTAAAAAAAAAAGAAAGAAAGTAAAATCGGGCCTTTAGGAGTCTGAGTTTACTCGACAAAACAAATATATTATTTTAATAATTGAGCCAGCTGTTTATAGTAAACTTAACAGAGCAAAACTATTTATTTATAAAAAATTTTTATTTTGTACTTACGTTGTTTTGTACATGCTTGAGGACATCCAACTCTCTGCGTCAAAGGGTTTGTTTTTTCTCAGCCATAGTAACCCTATGGTACAGCCATAGTAACCCTATGGTACAGCCATAGTAACCCTATGGTACGGCCACAGTAACCCTAAGGTACAGCCGTAGTAACCCTATGGAACGGCCATAGTAACCCTATGGTACAGCCATAGTAACACTTCGGTACAGCCATTAATTTGTTACACATTTTGCTAATTGATTGGCCTGGTCATTTCCTTCGTTTCCTGGAATGACCTTTAACCCAATCTATACTGAATTTATTACTTCCCTCTGTTAAACAGTAGATTTTTCCTAATATTTTCAATTAGGTTATTATGAGTATGTGTATGTATTAATGTCATTTCCATGTTATCAGTGAAAAAAATGTAGTGAAATTCCTTGTTCAATTGCTATTGAAGAGTAGATGTCTGAAAAATATTGCTGTTTATGAATGGAGTTCTAAAATCAGAATAAATAAATAATTTGTATTTTATGTTGATATCGCTGAGTAAAGGAGATTCCTCTGCCGATGTGGCGTAAACTATCCACCTTGTTAAGGAAGATGTTTAGTTATGCAGCTCCTGTGTGACAGGCTTTTTAATAATTATTACTAAAAAATTAATGTAAAATGAATAGTTTGTTGAATTTGTCTCCATTAGGTTGATGCTGCCGATAATGAAATGGTTGATTTAGTTGAAATGGAAATAAGAGAATTGATGACCGAAATGGGATTCGATGGAGATAACCTTCCCGTCGTTAAGGGATCTGCCCTGTGTGCTCTTGAAGGAAAACAGCCTGAAATAGGTAACTTTTAATTAAATATCATAATAAAACAGAGAAATATTCACTAGGAATAAACTATATTTCATTAAATTAAATATGTGACCATCTACATGCTGTTGGCATTATAAAAGGGTAGCATCTTGTAGATAGCCTGGTTACAATACCTCAGTTGTTGATATGCCGTCAAAAATAAATAAATAAAATAAAAAATTAGCTGGTCAAACAAAATAGATTTTTTGAAAATTCTAAGGTTTCTTAACACCTTAGTGGATTTAAAAATCTTAAGTTTTCTACTTGAGTTATCAACATTTTTACCAATTTTCAAGTTTGAAAAATGTTAGTGTCCATTGTCTAAGTATACATTCGGTTCCGAATTGAGGTATGTAAAGGTATCATTCTTAGTTAAGCTATGGGTAAGTCACCTCAATACTGGATGTGTTAAGTAAAGTGTGTTTCTGCTACACTTTGTTAGGCTTTGTCAGCTCAATGAAACACAAAACACAATTTGTGTTCCCTGACTTCTTAAAATATTTTTAGTTCTGAGTTATAAATACGTGATAAATGTGAGTAAGTTAAATATTCCTTTTATTTTAGGAGCCCAAGCTGTATTGAAGCTTTTAGAGGAAGTCGACAAATTTATACCAACTCCTGTCCGTGACCTGGATAAACCTTTTCTTTTGCCCGTAGAAAATACTTACTCCATACCTGGTAAGTAGGCTGATTTTTATTAACTTGTTTTGGTTTGTAAGGAGAGAGAGGAGGTTGGCTTAAAGCATTATAAAAAACCAAATCATTAGTTCAAGTATAACAATTGTTTTATTATCATATGAGTGCATTCATAGCAAACAAGCAATATAAGATTGCTAAATCAAAAAAAAAAAAAAAAATTGTATCGGATTATTTCTATTAAATGTTTTATTTAAAGGTAGAGGGACAGTTGTTACGGGGAGATTGGAACGAGGCATAGTCAAGAAAGGAACAGAAGTAGAATTTCTTGGTTTCAACAAGTCAATCAAGACGACTGTTACAGGTTTGTTACGTACTTTTTTTATGTATATTTGTTTGATAAAACCTTACTGCTTCTTTATAATTAATTAGAAACTTTATTCTCGGAGATTTTGTGTAATAATTCCTCCAAGATCCCATTTTATTATATATTTCCGGGGAGTCATTTCCGCTTAGGATACTGTCAGTTTCCTGTTGAGGCGCCTTAAGATTTTATTTTACATTATTAACTAAAGATCAAAACCTACCAATAACTGCTACAATTCCTTTACTATTGACACTAGGGATATGAACGGAACCGCGCTAAGATGACGCAGTTCCTGCGAGTCAGACTTACCTTTCTCCAGTTAGAAGTCTCTTTGACAGTATTTGTGTAGGTTTAGCCCAAATCTTAAGAAAAATGAATTTATTCTACCACGTTCAGTTAACAATTGTTTCGGGTAAAAGTCTGTGATAATAGATGTTTTGTCGAGGTATTCTCTTGATGTCTGTTATAAATAACTTTGAGTGTTTTTCTTTAGTAGATAACGTCCAGTCTTCTTGCCTATTTTCCTGTTGTATCTGTCTGTAACAGTTTTAGTAATTTGGTCTAGCATTGTTGAATTGCAAAACCAAAATATTTTGTAAAAATTTAAGGATGAAGTTTGATAAGCAGTCGCAACCAGTACTACATACACATTTTAAATATTATGACTTCTGTTATCTTTCTCTAAAATTGTAATTTATATATTTTAATTTTGTACATATATTATTTAGTAAAGTGCTGCTTGAAGATGTAAAATATACTATATGTTTAAGGTATTGAAATGTTTCACCAAATCCTCGAAGAAGCCCAGGCTGGTGACCAACTCGGTGCTTTGGTCCGAGGTGTGAAGAGAGATGACATTAGAAGAGGAATGTTCATGTGCAAACCAGGGACAATGTCTGCAGAGGATCATTTCGAAAGCCAGGTTTATATCACACAAATATTGATTTTTAAATGAACGATAAATTTATCTGATGGAGAGTATTTTTCTCCAAATTAAAAAATAGATATATGAATATTTATATATCTTTGTGTTTTTTACCACTAGGTGGTCATTAAAGAAATTTTTGTTCAATTATTTCTTACTTGTTTATGCGAGTCTTAAAATGATGACATAGCGGCTGACAAATTTTGTATGGTTTTCAAGACAAGAGACTGACTAGCGCCTTCAAATTTCAACCACACAACTCCTATATAATTACTCCCCAACTGTACAGGCCTTCTGGACTATGCTCTTCCATCAGTCACGGTCCAAGCCAGCATTCCTACAATTCTTGATGCCCAGCTTAGCAGCATCTATTACTACTTCATCTTTCCAATGGCTTCTTGGTCTTCCTCTTTTTCTATTTTTCTTAGGATTGCCATGTCCAGCATCTTCTTCTGCAACCTCTCCCCTTCATTCTCACAATGTGACCCGCCCATCGCAGCCTGTCCACTTTTATATAATTATTTTTTATTTTATTTTATTTTTTTGTGTCCCGCTTCAATGGCGACAACACAAAGAACAGTATCCTCCGAACTTAGCTATCCCAGGAAATCAGCATGGTTATTGGTGTTGGAAGTGTGTGTGGTCATGTAATGGTTTAGACTTATGGTTCACCTATAAATAGAGCTTAGTATCAATGGAAATATAATATCTTATAAGCCAACATTGCAGAGGTTCATCAAATAAGGTTGTATAGTCCTGTATCCTTGAGGTAGGTCAGTATAGTGTTGATGTACTGGCTATCATTGCCTAGGAGTTCATGCATATCATACGGGATGTCGTAATTGCCTCTTCTCTGGCAGTCAGTCAGTAAATGTTTAATCGTAAGTTCTGTGTTACATATGTTGCATATTGGTTTGTGGCGTCTTGTCATAAGAAATTCGTGGGTGAGTCGAGTATGTCCAATTCGTAAACGAGCGAGAACAACTTCTTCTCGTTTATTGTCGCAAAGACTGGATGGCCATTCCTGTATTTTTTATGGTCCGAAGTTTATTGTCAGTTAGTTGTGTCCATAAGTATTGCCAATGACGTTTCATGGTAGATTTTGTAGCTGTTGTTAAGTCTCTGGCAGTTATTTGTGGTACGTCATAAGTCATAAGTCTGACAGCATTTTTTGCGTGATAATCGGCAATTGAACTTTTTCCGAGTTCTTCATGTCCAGGTAGCCAGTACATTGTTGTGTTTCTGTTTAGGGTTTGTGTCTTATTCAAAATTTCTGTCAGTAGTGGATGGGTTGTATATCTGTGTGTAAGTGCTTTCAGTGCGCTTAAAGAGTCAGTAAATAGTATTATGTCTCTGTAGTCAGTTTCGGGTATATTGTTCAGACCGATGAGGATGCCATGGAGTTCAGCTGTAAAGATACTAGAGTTATCATTAATTTTCTTGGTTATAATTTGATCATCTATTACAGCTGCAGCTCCCACACCTTCATCTGATTTAGAGCCATCAGTATAGATAAAGAGTTTTCCGGCACTTTCAATAATGAAAGCTTCATAATTCTTTTTATAGATTAATTTTGATGTTGGATCACTCTTAATATATGATGCTAATGTTGTGTCAATAAATATATTTTTTAAAAGCCAGGGAGGTTTTTGTAGTGTGCCGCATGTTAGTATTTCAGAATTAAAATAATTTGAAATATGTTGTATTTCTCTGTATCTAATACTGAATGGTCTTTGTGCCTGTGGTCGTCTCGAGTAAATTTCTGAAAGTGGGTTGTCAATACTTATTTGATGACACGGAGAGTAGCCTAGTGCTTTGTATTTATGCATCAGGGAAGTTACAAGGATATCTCTACGGATATGTAAAGGAGGTTCACCTGTTTCTGCATACAAACTAACACTAGGACTACTCCTGAAAGCTCCTATCCTGATTTTTCAGTAAGGCTGCGATTTCAGCATTAACTTTATCTTCCATTTTCCATCTATCTTTACTGCACCATATATCCTTTAATGATTTATCTTTCAAAAATCCTTAGCTTATGGCAGTCTGTAGATGGAATATAATTACATATTTTTTTTTATTCTGTAATAGTATTCCAGACATTGGTAGGAGAAATTAGTTCAATTTTTCCTAATATAGATTGCTAGTTTGAAACCTCTTGTAGTACAATCTACATAAGTCTGCGGCTATTGTTGGTCAGGGAGTAACAATGCTCTGTCTGCTCTTATTACAACACATATCCATGTCAAAACAAAAAAAAAAAAAAAAAATGCTAAAATTTTCTTAACTGCAGATGCTTGAGCTAGTAAAAATGTAATTGGGAACCATTCATAGTTTTGTTATATTTTTATTTCAGGTGTACGTCCTTACTAAAGAAGAGGGAGGTCGATCTAAACCACTGGTACCATTCATGCAAGTCCAGATGTTCAGCAAAACCTGGGACTGTTCGGTACAATTACATTCTGATAAGGAAATGGTGATGCCTGGGGAAGATGCTAAGTATGTTCTTGGAGTGTTAATATTTAATTGTTTAGCTATAGTATCTTCTTATGTGACCGGTATTATTTTGAAAAGTCCAAAGTACAAGTGGATATTAAGGCAAGAGAGCTGCGACTCGCCAGAATATAGAAACAAATTAGGCAATTTATGATGAGCTAACGTCATAACACACAAAACAAATACAAATTTGGTGGTAGACAACATCTAACAACATTAATGACTAGAGCCCGGAAGATATGCATTTATTTTTGGTTAAAATAGGCAGGCACTTGAAATACTGAAAATAGGCAGTATTGTAATTAAAATAGGCATTTATTAGGAGTGAAGGCAAAGAGGAATCTCACTCATTATTAATGAAAATATGTATTTTAAATACTCATTCATTTCTTTATTATCAATTTATCGCAGAATTAGTGTACTTACTCTTACTTTCCCTTCTTACAAGCAACAACAAGATGCTTTTTCATCAACTCTCATAGACCTTCTAAGAAAAAATGTGTTTCATTATGGAAAAATTTCCTCTGCATTATCTTATCATTTCTAAATCCGGAATACCAGGTAACTACACCATTGTCACAGCAAAAGGGGTGTGAGGAAGGAGACGTACTTCTCCCATCCTCTCTCTTTCCTCCTATTCATTATGCCTGTGCATTCCTTCTACCAAGGAAGGCTCTGTTATTCACAGAGTTTCAATCCACGGGTTGGGAAAATAAGCTTTCGAATTGATATTTGTAACGGCAAAATGTAATTTAATTTGTGAAACCTTTTTTGTTTTCGACGAACTGAAATTCGAAATTCGTTGTGCTTTTTAAAATGTTTAAATCGCAGAAAAAAATTGCATAACGAGCAAAAAAGGCTTTAAATCTCAAAATAGGCAAAAAAGGCAAAATAAAAATTGTATCTACACTTTCTAAATGCACGGAAACATATTTATTTCTATCTAATTCTTCAATATATCCATTCAGATAAAAAAGGCATTTTGCCTAACTTCCGGGCTCTATTAATGACTATAAACTGCAACAAATTGAAGAAACGGTGAAATTGTTTAAGAGATTGGCATGCAGGATAATTGGTAACCGGAGAGGTGGTAGTTTTAACTTGACTCTGTATTGGCCATTCTCTACTTTCTCGGGGGCACTTAATGACTAAACAAGACAAACCAACTAGTAGTTTGTATAATAAAATATTAACTATATGAAATATACTAAGAAACTACTGAGGACGAGTTCAATTACACCTTCACACATCTTACTTTTGGGCGATGGTAGTTATTACTTGGACACATTATTTAAATAGTTACACTCCATAACCCAAACTCTTTTTAAATTACTCTTTTGTCCGTTGTCAGTGAATATGTGTAACTGTTCTTGTGTTTGACATTCTGTGTAGTTAACAAACTGTTGCACACCGTCTAAATGTTGGTACAGTCAAGCTAAAACCACCTCTTTCTCTGGTTATCTCTTATGCTGGTAGCCATTCTTTTATTGTTATTGGCAAATTTCATTATATCCCTTCTCTTTTTAATTAAATAACAAAGGTCAAACCAGATCTATCAGCCATGTGTAGCCTTAAAAGCAGTAAAGATTTGCTCCTTTTTTGTTTATTTATTAGATGTGTAAACATCATATATTAAATTTTTATTTAAAGGGTCTGAACATATTTAAAATATTTTCTAGGTTGGTATTAAAGCTTCTGCGGCCAATGGTTGCTGAAAAGGGACAGCGTTTCACATTCAGAGTTGGTGGTAACACTATCGGAACAGGTATTATTACTAATATCCTCCCTAAGTTGTCTGAACCCGAAAGGCTATCCCTAACGGAAGGGAAGAAGGCGAGAGAAAGGAAAGCAGCTGCTGCTTCTAGTAACTAGCTGCCTACAGACAATTAGATTTGTATATAATTTGTGTATGTTTAGACTTAAATTAATAGGCATTAAGAAATTGTAAACAATATTATTTTATTTGAAGGAAAAACAAGTCATACTTGTTTTCTGCTATAAAATCACAGCACTTTATTATTGTTACTATTTATCTACTATTCTATTCCTTCTCCTTTATATATTATAAATATAGAAGGTTAGAAAAAAATATCAGAATGAATTTTCCTCATTTTAGAGTAATATAACTCTTGAAACTTTTTCTTTGCTTTGCACCTTAGTTTCTTACCATTTAGCTGGAGGTTGCTTTTCACACCTTTCCCAGTCTGCTGAGTTAATAGATGAAATTCTTATTTTGTTAGGTTTTTACCTTTGCCCCTTCGAAAACATCCGATTGCCTTTAGGTTCTCCTTCAACCTCCTCCGATTCTATTGTCTAACGAGTGCCATTCTCTTCACAGTCCCTAAGTCCCCAAAGATCCTATTATTTGCAATAATTACCAGTAGAAGGGCTTATTACCAGTCTTTCTAACCTCTCTAGCAGGTCGATGTATGTTTTTCTTAAACAATTTATCTAGTTCACAAAAAAATCATGTTTTGAGTTGAGGTGAAACTGCGGATTAAAAAAAGAGAGACCACAATAGTACCTTCAGAGAAAATATCATTCTCACTAAACATGAATCTGGACTGAAAACAAATAATTTCTGAATTGTTAAACCTTTTTAAATTTTGCTATGTGACTGAAATACAATTTCTTTCACTTCTGTATAAATGCTTTAATCTCAGGAATGAAAATATATTAACGAAATATTCACTACCCGGCTTCCATAAGAAAGCAGTAGATTGTATTAGCTTTATGTTAGGAAAAACTTTTAATTTGTAACAGCAAATTATAAGTAACTATTTTGTTAAGTGGTTACTTTTATTGATACTACTTTTGTATATTTGAATGAAGTATTTTATAATAAAAATGTTAAACAAAAAAAAAAAAACAGTATTGTTTTTGTTTGATTCAAAACCCGGCTTCCAATTGTAAACAGTAGATTCCATTAGATTTATGTTAGGAAATACATTTAATGCTATGTGATTGATACTACTTTTGTATATTAGAATGAAGTATTTTATATTAAACAAAAAAAATATTCTTTTTTTTTTTTTTTATTTCTTTATCTATTTAAATAAATATGAAAACAATCCTTGATAAGTTTCTCAAAATTCTTGATATGATTTATGTATAGTTGAATTTCAAGTTGGCCTTTTCCGTATTTAGGTAATAGTTCTGGACAGTGAATCGACAAAGGAGAAGCAATGCAACGTTTTTCAGGCCCGACGTTGTTTAACTTCAATGATCAACGGGAACCGGTGCATTTAACGTGGCTGTAGCCAATGGCTTTATTTTATTTTTTATATTTTAAAATTTAAAAATGGCACTGTTTTCCGGAAAACTCAATATAATAATATTATCAATTTCAGCCGACTTTACTAAATTATTATAATTTTAGCTAATGACAAAAATAAAAACAAATATTGCTTGTAATTTTTAAATTATTTGTTTTATATTCTAGTCTATCCAATTTTTTTTCTTTTTTTTTTTTTTTATATACATATTGTTGGTTATTTGTTAATGTTATTTCTAATGCAAGTACTTAGTTGTTGCTCAGCTCATTGAACTGGGTAAAGTAATTTTATATTTCAAGTTGTTTTAATCTGATTCTGTCAACTTCAAAATTATTCCAAAAAGACTTGTGTTCCAAAAAAAGAATACAATTTTTCATTTCATTTGCCAATGGAATATTAAAAAAAACTTGTGCGCAGGTTTGAATATATTCATCCCTATAAAATTGAAGAGACCCCCTTTGGGCTCTATCTCCCACCCAAAAAATAATTTAATTACATTCATAATTAGTTGCAAATTCTAAATAAGCCTAGGTAGGATGTTGAGCTTTTCTAAGGCATTATTATATAAAACATCTACAGTCTGTAACTCGTTCATTTTTATTTGACAGATATTTAATAAAATAATATTTCTCCAAAAGTTTGTTATTTTTTAAAATAGAAATGAGGGAAAGACACATCAACATGACACCTTCATCCACTTTATTCTCTTTTTCAGACTTATCACCAGATAATTGATAATGCATTAACTCATTATATGAGAAATAAAATTTTAATGAATATATTTAAAATAAACAAGTAGTCTTCACACATGAAGTTTACATAAATAACAATAAATGGATCAATCATAACTATGAGTTAGAGTTTGAAAAGAAAATAGCGAGTGAAGATTATTTATCTTCGTCTGAATCGCTTTCAACATCTTCATCTTCAAGATCTGGCATGGGAAAGCGTAATATCGCAGCAACGCCAGTCAACTGCATCAATTCTGAAAGAGAGAAATATCTAGTTACAGATAGCAAGAATGGAAACTCGACGATAAGCTCATTCTAAGTCTCTATTAACACTATCAGGACCGATGGCTTCGAACAAAATTTTCATCAGGGCCCAAGTCTTCCTTTTGTATAGTTATTTCGGCAAACATATAAAAAATAAGTGAAGAAACATTTAAAATGATCTACTTTTAGTGGATTAATTACAATTTAGTAAACTGTCAAATAAACCACGACAGCGGGCCCTCTGACAGAATTTTTCGGTCGGATTCAGTATCATACTTTACCAGACCCGCAAACCTAACCAGGAGTACGTAATGAGGTCCCAAATCAGATGCAAAGGGTATAGGACAAGGCCCAGAGTAGTGGGGATAGAAAGAAAGGCAAGCTGTCTGCTGACGCACACGCCACGATGCTGGGCCTGCAGTACACATCTCTTGGATGCATAAGCCACGACGCTGGGCCCGAACGTGTTAAAGAAATTAACTTTTAAGAGATTCAAATAACATAAGAAGGTGTAGATCTTTGGGGTTCCGTCTTTTGATTGAATATCAAAATAAGTATCGTATAAGTGAGACTCCACTGTATATATGAACATATTATCCAGAACAAAGGGCAACAATACATACATATATATGTATATTGATTTGGCTGGGCTGCAGTGGTACTACATCAAATATGAAAAACCACCACAATTAATTTATTTGATTTTTCGAAGCACGCTTTCAAGTCTACAGACCCATCCTCAATGCCTCTACAGCAAAGAAAAACAACTTATATGTGTCATTAGTATTTACCATATCCATAACTGTTTACAGCCCTGAAGAAGGCTTACACATCAAGCTTAAACATTGGCATAAATATAACTCATTTTAATTATAAAATGTAGTTTTATTCAACACATGACCACACCTCGACGATCTTTACATTCTTTATCTGAAATGTCAACTATATCTTCAAAAATAATATAAAAACAGGAAAGAGCTATCTATTAGTTTCCATCCACAGAAGTTGGGACATAAGCATTTTAAAAAAAAGTAGTAGTTTTGAGACAATCAAATTTTCTTTATACACTCCTCAGCAGAAGGTGTATAAGGCAGTTATTATATAAAACAACTAGCTGACTACCCATGTTTCGTCACGGCAGATAAGCAGTAATTTTATTACGTTAAATAATGTAACATCAAAATTAAAACTACTATGTATATAATTTTCTGAAGTTTATTAAAGAACGGCTCCCGTCATGCTATTTTTTATTCATCAATTAATAAGTAATCAAAGTATAATGTTTCTGGACACTTGGGCACCCCGGGCCAGTGTCAAGAAACAGATAACCTAGAGATAACCCGTTATCTATAGGTTACCAGTAACAGGAGTTTCAGGGTTCGGGATATTAATACCTCGGATAGACCATCACTAGGCACAGGGTAAACTCTATGAGGGACAAAATCAGTTTATTTCTAGTAATTCAAGGTCTGCCATCATAATTGAAATTAACCTCAAATAGAAATAATATTATGAAATAAATACAGTATGCTAACAGCTGACCTTTTGTCCTAGCAATGCTTGCACTTGCCCTCTAAAAATACTTAAAAATTTGAATATCAAAAAATCCTTTCTTCCCGAAGCTAAGTGAGTGTTTATGTTCTAAAGGGAGTGTCCATGCAAAATTTCAAATTTTTCTGTCAGTGGTTTCGGCTGGGCGATGATAGGTCAGTGAGAGAGTGGCATTTGACAAATAGGTACTTACGTATTAGCGTCAAAGCAGGTTAAAGAGCCGGTCTCTGAGAGCTGGATCTACACAGTGTCA
Source organism: Gonocerus acuteangulatus (assembly GCA_946811695.1). Lineage (NCBI taxonomy): Eukaryota > Metazoa > Arthropoda > Insecta > Hemiptera > Coreidae > Gonocerus > Gonocerus acuteangulatus. Next base: position 47,586,322 of record OX328131.1, read on the forward strand.
GATCTGGATCAAGGAGTCAAATCAGATTTCGCCAATATGGCGACGGGATTATCAACGACTTAGGTTAACTAGAGTTTTGATATAACCTTTAGCTAGCGAAAACGCGTAGCACTTATATTAATAGCATAATTGCTATGCGTTTCCACTCGCTACGCTCGCTCAAGATTATATCTAAACTCTAGTCAATCCAACTCGTTGATAATATAGATCAAGGATGGTTTTTCGCTGGATAATGGACTGATAAACAATTTGGCATCGCTTCGAAAAAGTAGCTTTCATCTTAGCTATTCTGATGTCGCTATCTCGCACAGAAACTGAAATCGCGTAACAAAAAAAAAAACAATTGCATGGGTAAATAAAGCACAAATGAATTGCGTTAAAAAGACGAAGGGAACAAGATGGCTACTATAAACACAATAGATGATATCTCTGATAGTGATTGACCAATAGAAATGCGTTATCCATGATCCAGATCTCTGAACGAGACCCGCCTCTTTAACCTGCTTTGACGCTAATACGTAAGTACCGACAAATATATAGTAGATATAACATTTTATTAAACTTATATTAATTGGTAAAAAATGTTATTATGATTATGAATACAGTAGAACTTGGATAATTCGAACCCCCTAGGGACCGATAAAAAAGTTCGAATTATCCAAAATTCGAATTACAGAAGTTTTTGAAAATAAAGGGCTAAAAAATCGAATTTTACATTTTCACATTTTTTAATAAAAAAATATTTTATTTAAAAAAAAAATCATGAATTGATGATTACGTACATAAGTAATAAATAATTTATCAAAAAAATAAAAATAAAAGTTTATTGTTTTGAAAAAAAGGAATTTTCATGGACAAGAATTTGTTCTTTATTTTTCAGTTAAGTTGGTAAAGTGTTAGGAGGAATTCCAAACTTCTTGGCAACTTAAATTTTTTTCTTTATTCCTTTTTCAACTTCTTTAGTCGCAGCTATTTTCTTGGACCATGTTAAAGTTTTATAACTTCTAGGCTTCGAAATCTTAAATCAACAACTCACTTGGGGTCTCCCGTGGTCTAGTGGCTAGCGCGCTAGATTCATAAGCGGGAGATGGTGGGTTCGATCCCCACCGGCGCCAGAAATTTTCTCATCTCAGGGCTCGCTGAGAAAATTCCTGGCTGCACTCTGGATGTCCGGCGCTAATAGCCACAATTTGTTGATGCGCCGTAAAAAAAAAACAAAAAAAAAACAACTCACTGAACTGCACTGTACACCAGAAATTCAAGGCACAAACAATACAACAGATCTAGGGGCTGACTGTCTTATAACTGAATTAGAAATGAAGATGGGAGGGATGGTGGGTGGGAATTCTAGGATAAAACACAGGATGGAACTATAACATCCTGGAAGGGAGGAAGCGCGACCCACCACTTTGCAGAACTCCTAGAGTCCAAGAACTAGACTATGTGACCGCCCTGTTTACTATCCTTCTTACCCGAAGGGAGAATATTTTCACAAAATTTAAGATAGACTGCCTCTCTGTTCACTTCCCATTGGAGGCACAGGCTCGTAAAAAATTCGAATTATCCAAAATTTTATTCGAATTAACCACGATTTTTTTACATTGTTTATGCCCTAAATTCTAGGGACCGAGAGAAATATTCGAATTAAAGATGATTTCGAATTATCCATGTTCCACTGTATTTCAAATTTTACGGGAGAGTCAATAAAGAATTGATAACAGGAAATTACAATGCAAAGTTGCTCATTTTTTTTAATAGACATTTTAATTTAAATAATCAGTGAATAGAAGGAGATATAAATGATGGAATTCCACTTACGTTCCCCCGAAACATGCATACTAGAGAAAATCTTCACATCACCACCAAAGTCTCGAACATTATCAACAAGTGCTACATAACGTTTTCTCGTCTGTAAATCGGAGCACCTGAGAAAGAAGAGATACATATTAAATTTAATAGTAAATTGTAAAAATCACAATATAGCAAAAACACAGCATTAGATATCGTTGATACAAATGCAAAATCACCACTTTCCAGAAAAAACTTTTATCTATTACTTTGCTTTTGGATAGTCAAATAGTCGACAGACTCAACCTTTTAACAGTGGTTACATTCCCTTTCAACGAGTAAACTTACGATTCGAGTTTCCCGTTCAATCAGTATAGATTGAATATGGAAAATGCATTTTTTCATATTCGATACTTTGCATTTGTATCGACGATATGTGTAAGTTTGCTCCGTCTTCAGTTGCTAGCGGTACTAGTGTTATTGCAATAAATAATCTTTTAACAGTTTTACTCAGATTACTCTACTCAAATTCCTTGTAGCGCAAAACAACAAGAAGAAAGAAGAGCTTTGCAATCTAAAATATTTTGGAAGATATAAATAAATTTAACACAATAACACTACTACTATGATGACAGAAGGTGACCAAACAAAACAAAAAGAGTAATTGTATATTTACCTAAATAGATTATCAGATACAAGCAATGTTTCAATGGCTTGAGCTTCACAAGCCCTTTCCACATGCTTGATTCCGTAAAAAGCTTTGGCAGGTTCAGTCTGTAAAGTTGAGTAAAATGCTTCGAGGGCTTTAACTTCTCCAAGAGCTTTAGTATCAGCCATTTTTGCCATAACAGCTGGTTCTACTAAAACTTCTGTAAAATAAAGTTTAAGTTGATAGAAAAACAGCACACTATATTATATCTGAAGACTACTGCAGCACATTGTAAAAATCAATTCAAGCCAATATCATTGTTTATCAAAATAAAATGTATTAAACCACCGCCACTGTGTAATATACAAGATGACGTATGCCATGAGGGACTTAATGTTAAAATCTTTACTTTTTAGGAAAATTACTATACCAGGCTGGGATTTAAGCATAGGTCCTCTCGTTTTACGCTTGGATATGTTTTCAATTAAGCTACTGTGCTTCATATAATAGCACGGCAAATCAATTCTCACAGACAACAACAGAGCTCCTTTAACTTTTAAAATATTTAACTTTTGATAAATAATGCACAACCAAAAATTTAGATGTGTTTTAGCTCCCTCTCACCATAGGGAGGAAACCTGCTTATGAGGCTGCTCATGAGGGACCTCATGACGCAATCTGGAAGTGCCGACACAAAAATTTCATGTTTCAGATCTCATAGATCACGAATATAACGGTGGTTCAAATTTGTATATATTTGACTGTTCGCTCTCTAGCTGCCAGACAAGTGGTCCGATTTTGATGAAATTTGGCACAAAAATCTTCCCTCTAATTTGAAAGGTCAAGTTCGTTTACCAGCAGAATCAGTCCCCCGGAAGATGCATTTTGGAGCGAAATTCGCGCAAAGAAAATCGTAACGCTTACGTTTTCGAGTTCATATACTTGCAGGTACTCGTTTTATAGGTTTCTTAACGTATAAAAACAAATTAAATCATTTTTAAAGCGATATCTGTAACCGTTTTCAAGAAACATTGAGCTAATTTTCAGTTTGGGTATTGAGAAACGATTAATTCAGTTGGAACTTGTTCCGGACGTTTGATATTCATCTAATCTGTGATAGGTAAATTTTGGTTCCATTTGGAGATAAGGAAGGAAATAATATATTTTTACGATTACTAAATGAAGGGTATTAATTAATAATACCAAACAGGTGAAGAATAACCCTTCAAAAATTTCTTCACCTGTTTGGGAAACAATATATTTCATTAACAGGCATGAAAAGTTTTAGGATTTTCGTATATTTTCTACAATATCTCAAAAACTGTTGGGGAATTGTGGTAAGGGGAAGGAAGCCTTTTGAAAGCTTACTAAATTTCCTACAACAAAGGTTCTGATGTAATTTTCGATGGGGCGATGTCAATCGGAGAAATAAGGGCTTCAAAATTCGCAACTGTTAGTTTAGCTCTTTTGAACGGGTTTTTGTATCTGTTTACCTAACGTTTTAACTGGTTGTTGCTTATGTTAATGGAATTTAACAGTAAAATGAGTATTTGACTAAAACATGTTAAGGAAATGTGAAAAATTGTTATAGTGTTTCCAAGAGCTTTGTTTTCTCTTCGAGATTTGATTTTATATTTTTCACAAAAGATTAAACCCCACCAATAGTTGCTACTATTCATTTACTAATAGCACTAGTGAAATAAACAGAACCGCACTAAGATGACACAGTTCCTGGGAGTCGGACTTTTTCTGAAATGAGTTTATTATCACTTTAAGCTGCTTGTTGATAGATAAATTCGAAGATCGCATGGACAACTATCAGAAGTAGATGGGTTTTCTGCAAAATATTATGTTAAAAAGCTAATAGCTGGAGATAGTTATATCAACACTGAACATCGCATTGTTTCTATTAGATAATTAAACTTGCCAAGCTCTGATAAAATTCCCGGTAAAATAATTGACAATGCATCAGTGCATAAAACAGGGTTCAACTCTCAGCCTTCTAAAAAATAAAGATTACAGGGGAAAAAATGAATTTGACACTTACCTTTCAAAGAATGTTTAAACCCCGATGAAGAATGGACTAACAAAAATTTAGATTTGTTTTCTAAAAGTAGTTTATTATCATTTTTAGCTGCTTCTTGGTACATATATTCGAAGAACTGGTCCCTTACAAATCCAGGGCTGGCGATTAAAATACATTTAACTACATCAAAATTCACATGGCGAAGAATAGCTTGCATTACGCTGTCGTAAAATTTGCTCAGGCCCTGAAAACAATGTTCATTCATTTTACTTCCATTCAATTCAGTTTCCTCAGAAATGAATATACGTTTTTTTTTTTTTTTTGAATAGAACTATTTCTAATCAGTTTCTTAATTAGAACCAATAAACAGAAAAAAAAGGATTAACTCATTAAACAGGAGGTAAGAATTAGAAATTGGAGTCCAGTAGAACCATTCTTCGAACTTTATGATGCTCAATATATGTAAAGTAAAGTCCTGCTAATCTAAACTAATTGAAATCGGAGCCAGGCATATTAGGTATCTCATCGGTCAAGAATTAAATTCTGTAATTCTAGTAGACTGCAATTTAAACTGCACTCCAGTGAGAAAGTGATTGGAGGTGGATTCAATATCACGAGCAGTATGTGCAAATAGAATAGAAAAACTTGTGTATGTATGTATATATATATATATATATATATATATATATATATATATATATATATATATATAAATTTTAATGGGGGTCATTTTTGGTCATGAGTGCAACCTCAATAGCAACTTTCCTTGGAAGGAACCGAGGAAAGTGCTAAAAGGGAAAATTTTAAATAAAAGATACACATCACAGACCTGCAGCCGTAAGACATATCCACATAAAGAAGTGAAGTGTAAAGTGATGTGATATTTACATTCTATCTTGCCAATTCCTAGATCAGAGTAAATGGTCTTTTTATTATGAATTATTAAATATTCATGTGGTATAAGAAGTTTGAAAGAGGAAATTTTGGATTTTAAAATCTATGAGACCTAAAGATTGAAATGAAATGAAATAAAAAATGTTATTCTTATTCCGGGACACATGTCCCATAGTAATAATTTTGAATTTACAAAATAATAAACAATTTAAGGGGGTAGTCCATCTTGAGCTGTGAATGAAGACAATATTAATTCTGTTGGAAATTAGTGAAGGTAGACATTGGTAAGCCACCGATCACTAGATAGACGGCTCTTTAGGTGCAGTTGGGAGCATTCTACACGATTTTCTATTTGCTACAACATTCAACTCAAGGTCTTAATATCTTCTCTAATAAGAAAACAATGATTCAGGTTATATTCTGTTGTTCTTCTGTGATTTCCATAAATTCTGGAATTAAAAGAAATTGGCACTTGATCTCCAAAAAAGTTTATTTTACGCTAAATATATCCAAGGTTCTACTTAAGAGGTAGAATGTTGACAAGAGCATTATCAAGGAGCACTTTAAATGTAACGTCAATTACATGGAGCAGATTTAGCTCTAGCCTTAATAATATTAAACTTATTTCGAGAACCGCAAAAAATCCTTTAATTTTAACATCCATTTATACATAAGAGAGCTTTTCGGGACAGTTTATCAACAGGTTGCTGCCAATTTCCAGCCGGGATAGAATTGGTGGCTTTTATTTTTTCTAAAGGAAAGCCATTACCCCTAGTGGGAATCAAACCAATGACCTTAGGAACGGAATGCTCAAGCATTAACACTCACGAGCACTAGCCCTTCTATAGAATACTTTAAGAAAAATTAGACATGCGTACTTTTTCATGTTGTTTTACGTTTCCTTTCCTCTTGCGTGGAATGTGCTGATCAATTTTCGCTCTCAATAATGTCATACTCGAAGTAATAAGGCAAACATGAGCAAGTCCTTCTTGCATGATAACAGCAGCAACATCAGCATTCTGTAAAAGTGAAATATCTTGATTAAATATCCAATTCACTATATATTGTGTTCTCTGCATTTCATATACATAAGGTAAGTTGGGGGTAGTCGCTGTATTTGAGGTGTTTAATCACTACATGGAAAAATGAAAAAATTAACTAACTACTAGGTTTTTCAAAAATTTCGTCAACCTCAATAGCTACTTTCATTCGGAAAATCCTAATACAAGTCATGGATAGTCTGTATTCTCGCAGAAACCTAAATCTTAGTCCACATATATTTATAAATAATGATGTAATCATTGGATATATGGTGGGGATATAAGGTGCTCAATAAACAATCAAGCGTGTAATTTAAGAGTATACAAGATTGAGTTATCGCTAAGCAGATGTGTAGTAAAGCCTAGGGAACAATTTTATATAGGCAGACAAAGTATTGACCATTGAATAAAACAACTTTCCTCACAGAAAATTTGGATACAAAAAAGGCGAAATAATAGATAGAGATTTGGTCCTTCTTGGATAGTAAAGAAAGTCTTACTTTCGAAAGAAGGTAAAATATATAACCCTTAGTTTTTACAAATGTTCCTTTACATTTACAATAAATTGCTATAAATACGAGAAACTCTCACCTTATGAAAGTGACTAACCTGCATTGGATCACAAGCTGTATCTACTCTTTCTAAAGATATCGAATCCCATTCTTGTTTTACAAGAGTAAATTTACGATTTAGTTCAAGGTCCAATGTATGGTAAGCTCCCATCTGAAAGAATATGTATTAAAACAAATATAACATCGACGCTCATAAAACGAAATAAAATTAATAAAAACTTCACCTTGACATATTGGTTTTCTTCAATATTTCTTCCTTTAAGTCTTAGAACACATGCCTGAGTATCGAAGTCTATGTTCTCTACCCTGATTGTTAAGGTGGTTCGCACTCTGCTACTTGTAGATGACCCAGTAGACGATTCATTTTGAACTTTCCTTAATGTAAAAAATGAAGTTAATAACTCTTTAGATGACCACAGAGATAAATAAGTTTAATGTCAAAATAAAAATGTGAATGCACCTAATGGTGGATGCTCTTACACTGTCACCTTCACTAATCAGGTTGTAGGCATGCCACATATCTTCTGATTCATCAGGGACAAGGGTGACACTTCTGGAAGCACACAGATGTAACATGAAATAATACAATATGGACAATGTTAAATCCCCCAAAAACTAGCTCTTCACCAAGCATAGCAAAAATGAGTGATAAATCAAATAAAACTCATGCATAAAATAATTTAAAAAGACGATAGTGCTAATAGATTTTTGTAACAGAGCTTAAAATCATTAACAAATTGCTAATACTTACCCTTCGCCATCCTTGTCAATGTTCTTGTGAACAAGTTTCATCTTAACTCTTTTAGCTCATTGATAGAAAGGATTATATCAAAAAATGACAGCTTGCGAAAATCAAGACTCATTTTCGAGAAAACAAACCTATAAGGTTATAAAGGGAAGAACGTAACCTCGCTCGTGTGATGTTCAGTTCGGCTACCGCCAAAGAGATCGAAGAAAAAAGATCTACAAGCGAGAGTTTATTCGGAATCCTCCAAGGACACGTCCAACTATAAAATTTAACTAGCAGACTTAAAATAGACCTATTTTTAGAACGAAATTAAATGTCAATAAAATTTAAAAATTAATTTTAAACCAAATATTTTTTATTATTATACCGTATGCATTGTTTCAATGAAAAGCAATAGCCAATTTGAACTTCAAGGAGAAACTGGATATATATTAGGCGGCAGGATATATCAGTGGACAATTATTATTAAAATTGATGCTGAAAACAAGTAAATGTCAGTGGGAATAACAAAAGCAGAATTTTCAAATTTACTAATTATTTACAAATTTGAACCACCTTTATTTTCCAAATAAAAAAAATATCCAGATTGCGCCATTTCCGGATTGCGTCAAGCAGTCAACCTTATAAGCGGGGTTCCTCTCTATGGAGAGAGGGAGGAATCGCACTAAAAGAAAAAGCATCAGCCCTATCCTGACTAGAAAAGGGTGGTGATCTTTTGATAATCCGTCCTAAAATTCTTAGTTAATAATAATGAACGTTAAACTTTAAATAAATAAATTGTTGGCAAATGGATTTAAATCAACATATCATAATAATATTAAAATGGACTAAAAACATTCTCAACGTTTAACAACAGCTAGCTTAATTGTTTTAAGTTCGGAATGCTTCCAAAAACTACTACTACTACTTCTACAATATATTATGAAGTTATTTATTTTTTTTTGTTGTTTTCTTTTGGTTCATCTACTGCTGAGGTCATTAGCACCATTATGAAGTTATTATGTTTATATTAATATATGGTTGGTCGAAAAAGTATTGGCACATAATGTTTTTTGGCTTCATTTCGAAAAATCAAAAATGCATCTGTTTTCATTGAAGTGAAATTGATGCCTGAATAATTTATAAGAGTTCTAGTTATTTCTAGAGTAGCAAAAATAAGGTTTTCAGGCCTTGAAACTATAAATTTGGTGTTTTAAGTTGTAGCCGGTAGATCGGCGTGATAACAGCTACGCACTTATCAATTAAACTAATATCATTTTCTTTTGAAATAAATGAATCTTAGAAATACTGATAATAAAATTACCGATTTCTTTTCTCCAAAAACAAGTCAGAAAAGGAGACGCAGCAACAGCTCCCCAGAATTTGAAGTGGAAGGCCAAGTAAAGACAAAATTTGAAAATATGAGTGAGGTTGGAAAACTGTCCGTAAGTCAATTGAAAAGTCTATTTAGTGATTTAATAGATGATAAAAAATTAGCAACAAAAGATGATATTATGAGAATAAATAATAAACTAATATCATTAGAAAAAGAAAATTTGGATATCAGAAAGGAGCTGGAAAAACAACAAACAATAAATGAGAGACTTGAAAACCAAATTGAGTATTTAAATCAACAATCTAAGAGGAATAATCTTTTATTTTATGGTTTGCAGCCGCAAAAGGATCAGAGGTATGAGGAAATTGTAAAGCAATTATGTTCATCAGTTTTAAAAGTTGATGAGAGTATTGTTATCTGTCATGCTAGACCACTTGGTAATCCTAGTAAGGCAAAGAGACCTATTCTAGCAGAGTTCCTATCGCAACACATGGTTTCTAAGATTTTGAAAAATGCTAAGTTTTTGAAAGGCAGCGGCATTAGCATTCAACAGGATCTAACATTGAGGCAGCGACAAGAGAGAAATAAGTTGCTATTAGTAAGGAAAACTCTCAAGGATCTGAAAACTAGCCATATCATAACTGTTCGGAGAGACAAGTTATTAGTAAATGGGTTTCGATACCAGTGGAGTGACCAGGTTGGGCTATGTCAGGGTAGGAAGAGTGCTGTCGATGCCCTCTCAAAAATGTTTCATTATGATCTCACTGATCTTAATGATAAGCTAAAAAATGAAAAATGTCCTGCTGCAGAAGATAATATTGAGCCTCATAGGAGTATGGTGCCTGGTGGAGAAGGAGCAACATCGGATGAGCACAAGCCTCGATCAGATTGACTGGACACAGATAAAGGTAACATAGATGTGACTAGCTTAAATATTCTCTCATACAATGTGGGTGGTCTCAGAAGCAAAATAAAATCAATAGATTTTCTGAATAATGTTAAAACATATAGTGTCTTTGTTCTCTTGGAAACACATGTTGGTGAGGAAGACTGTCAATATTTTGAGAGATTTTTCTATGAATATCATTTGGAATGGGAATATGCTAAAAAAGAGAAAGCATTTGGCAGAGCAATAGGTGGAAAACTTACAGGAATTAAAAAGTCATTGGCTGACCATGCTCACTTCATTTCAGTAGAGGATCAAATTTTAATTAAATTGGACAAATTAAATATATGCATAATTCCAGTATATCTTAGAGCAAAAGAATGGAATTCAGAATTTGAAACATTAGTCTCTTTCATCCAGAGGCATGATAATATGGAGTTTTTAATAATCGGGGACTGGAATGTTCAAATTTCTGACTGCCAAAATCTTCCAGAAGCCATAATTGCTAATAATAAAAGATTTTCTAGGAAAAGGAGATCAAAAGATATAAATAAAACAAGCAGGGGGAGAAAAATGTTAGATTTTATAGCTGACTACAATTTTATTATTTTAAATGGAAGGTCTCCTTCAGATCAAGAAGGGGAGTTAACATTTATAGGAGCTATGGGAGTATCAGTTAATGATATAAGTGTTATAACTGGAGATAGCTTTCATTTAGTAGAAGATTTTAAAGTTCTCTCATTACCTTTTTCAGACCATATGCCAATTATCACTGTTTTAAATGATAAGATACCACAAAGAACCTACACCAGTGCTCCATTGCTTCCTAAGTTAAGTTGGACCAAGAATGATGAAAAGTATTATAAATTCAAGCTTGAAACTTTATTAACAGATGACATTACTGGAGTAAACAATGAGGAGGTTATTTGTCAGTTGTCTCAAGTGATTCGAGGCTCAGCCGACAGGGGCCAGCACCGTAGCCTAGATAACTCATATCACGGAAAGGCCAGCGCTCCCTGGTTTGACAGCGATTGTAGGCGAGTCAGGAAAAAGTCCTTTAAACTTTTACGCCTATTCAGAAAGCATAATTTGCCTTTTTTAAAATTTTTGTACCTGGAGGCAATTAAAGAATACAAGGATCTATGCAAAATAAAGAAAGCGCATTACTTTATGGCATTGAATGAAAGATTTAAGAAAATTAAGGATAGCAATGATTTTTGGGGGCTTGTAAGAATTCTCCAGAATAAGGGTATGTCAGCTACTAATGATATTAAAGACGCAGATTGGTTGGAATATTTCCAGGGAATGCTGAATGCACCGATGGCTTATGAATCTATTTCCTATGCTAGACCAATGACAGTAGTACACAGCCTTGATCGGCCTATTGAACTCTCGGAACTAGAACTTGTCATGTGTAAAGCCAAGAATAACAAGGCGCCAGGATTAGATCGGATACCTTATGAATTTTACAAGTATGGACCAAGGAAACTTCATGAGTTGCTGATCAAAATCTTCAATGAGATCTTGGAGACTGGTGATGTTCCACAGAGCTTCGCTAAGGCGATAATATTCCCGCTTCATAAAAAAGGAGATGTAAATAATACGGAGAACTATAGGGGTCTATCATTCATCAACACGCTTGCAAAATTATTTTCTGGAATTTTACTTCAGAGATTGGAGGATTGGTTTTTGGAAAACAATATTATCAGTGAATATCAAGCCGGGTTTAGGAAAAATTACTCCACCATTGACAATATATTTAACTTAATTACAATAATTAAACTTAAACTACAAAAGAAAAGGAGTAAGGTTTATTGCTTCTTCGTAGACTTCAAAGCTGCCTTCGATTTGCTGAACAGAGGTGCTCTATTTTATAAACTATATAGACTAGGATTATCCACTAAGATAGTTAGCCTTCTTGAAAACCTCTACAAGGATACGGAGTCTGCAGTATGGAACAAGGGTGGCATTACCAGTTTTTTCAGCACTGATTCTGGAGTAAAGCAAGGCTGCTTATTGAGTCCTCTTTTATTTTCTGCTTATATAAATGATTTGCCTGAGGAGCTCAGCGGAGGAGTGCGAATACTAGACGGTCGGGTGCCATGCCTTATGTACGCGGATGACATAGTTCTTCTAAATGAGGAGAAGACCTCTCTACAGCTCATGATAAATAAACTGGAGGATTACTGTCGAACTTGGAACCTGACTATCAATCTGAATAAATCCAAGATAATGATATTTCGGAATGGTGGGAGACCAGCCATGAACGAGGAGTGGAAGCTTGGTGGCCAACCGATAGAAGTGGTAAACGAATATAAGTATCTTGGAGTTATCCTCACCCCCAAGCTGTCAATGAGCTGCCATTTCGAGGAAAAGGTGCGGGTAGCAAAGTATGCACTTCATACTGTATGGAATCGCTTTATTATGAAGCATGAAGTCCCCGCTTCTGCTAAGTTTCAGGTGTTCGATGCAGTCACGCGAGCAACTCTGTGTTATGGTGCCCAAGTCTGGGGATGGAGGGAATTCGGGGCTGTTGAGGCTGTACAGAGGTCATTTGTGAAGCGGCTCTTCGGGTTGCCAACATACACTCCTAATTATGCAATATATCTAGAAACAGGTAGAAGATCTATTTTCCTGCACACATTAAAGCTACATCTAGAGTATATGCTCAGGTTGGTAACATTACCGAGACAAAGGCTGCCTGGTAGACTGTTCCGCGAGGTGATAGGGAAGAAGGCCTGGTTATACAAGGAATGGGAACAGCTATTCGCCAGAGCTGGAGAGAACATGGACAGCTGGACGAGCGGTGACCCTGTATTGATGAAGGAAGTAAGTTCCAGGTTATTGCTGTCACTCGCTAATCTAGAGCAAAGGCGATGGACAGAATCTTGTAAATCTTCTCAGTATCATCTGCTTTATAAATCGTTAGTCCACACTGATGCAGCCGTTTCCTACATGTCAGATGACAGGTCCCTCTATGCAGTCCGTCTAATCATGAAGGCTAGGACAGAGATGCTGCATCTAAACAGTAGGCCATGGCGAACAGACGGGCGTGGTCACTGCTCCATGTGCAATCTCAAGGAGGAGGAAGACACTCTGCATTTTCTCGCGAGATGTCCGATAATGAAGGAATTTAGGAGGGCGCACTACGAAAAGGACCTACTCACCCTTGAAGAAGTCAAGCAGATTCTGAACGGAAACAACTGGGACACCTTATATAAATATTTAAAAAATATATGGAAATATCGACAGTTTTTAATTTTTCAATTTAATTATTGATTTATAAGTTGTTTATTTTATTTATATATATATATATATATATATATATATATATATATATATATATATATATATACATACTCTCAGTCTATTTTATTATGACTGTATTTATTAATTATTATTTCAATTCATGTTTAATTATTTATTTTAATTTTTCTTTTTCTTCTTTTATCCATAGCCATCTTAAGTGGTATCCATAACTTGCAAAATGTATATTTTTATTTTATGAAATTTAGTTATGTATATAGGTATGCACTCTGGCTGATGGACAATGTCCAAGCCTAAGTAAATTGTTTTATTATTCTCTTTTTATATTTGTATATATATATATGTATGTATGAAATAATAAATTTACATTCATTCATTCAAAATGCATCTGTTAACATTTCATAGAAGATTCTGAAAAATACACAATTGGGAATTAAATATTGAAAATTTACGAAACTCAACAATTTGCTTAAAAAAAAAAAAAAAAAAAAAAAAAAAAAAAAAAAAAAAAAAAAAAAAAAAAATTACTTTTACACATTCAAAACATATTGGCATTCTTTTAATATATTTATAATTTACTTAAGTATATTTAACTAATACTTTATCATATTGTTGGCAACTATAATACCATTTAGACTTCTTAGAATTGATGAAACTGAATTTCTGAAATTGATTTCGAGTCACTTTTTTTTTTTTTCTTTATATATATAAGGTGCTCGAGTCACTTCTTGTCAAATTTTACGCCGTTCATTCAGCACAGTTTTTGAAGACATTTTATCTATTCTTACTTCCAGGTCCGTAAGATACCATAATTATATATATATATATATATATATATATATATATATATATATATATTACAGTCCTGTAACAGGCCACCAGTACCCATAGGAGCAGATACTGTAGAGGTATCTGATTCTTGGCCGTATGTCACCCTGGGGAGTTAGTGGGATCAGTACTTTTTGTAGATACCCATTAATAAATGAAGTAAATGCTGGTTGGGCCTAGGGACAGTCTAAAACTTTCACAGAATATCAACTTTACCTATTTCAAGCTTTCCGACTGACAATAGGGATAGTAACGTTACGGTAATGCTCCATGGGCGTGTATAGGAAATAATATCGGGGAGGGGCTGGGACCAGGGCCGCCAAATGGGGGGGGGACAACCGGGTACAGTTGTCACGGGCCCGCGCCGGGCCTCGCTAATTGGAAAAAATGTATAGGTTATGAGCTTGTAAAAAGAACGGGGTTTAGAAATATAGGCGGGCGTAGCCTATATTTATTGGAATGGGATCTATATATTTTTATTTTGTACATAAACGACAAAACAAGTGCAGTCCCAGGATAGTATATTTCATTAGGAGTCGTAATAAACCTACAAGTACTGAAACTGACCTTTACTGCACCGATTGTCGGCTTTTATTCTCATTTCGCTCAAAACTCAAGATGAAAATAATTTTAAAATGTCCAAAGTCCTATAGCAAAGTACTAGAATTTTCAGTCTGGCTCTGAGAAGTGGGGGCCCGACTCTGAGAAGGGGGCCCGTGATCTGGTCCTGGGCCCGGCTCTGAGATGTGGCGGCCCTGCCTGGGACCATTTCCGGGGTATGGAATACTAGCAATCATCAACTTGGAATAGTTTTAGCCAACTAAAATGCTATTATACCCAAAATAAAATAATTTTTATGAACTAAGTGATCTTATTTATTTGTAAGGGATTTATGAGACTTTTTGCCGATCAAATCAAAATTTCGGGGATGGGCCTCCCTCAGCCTCCCTGCCTTATATACGCCTATGCTTTCAATATAATTTGAGCAAGAAAATTAAATATTTTTCCAAAACTTTCAGTAGGAATCCAAACTAATATTATATTATATTATTTTTGTAATATGCTAATATGAATACATGAAACTATGTTATCTCTTTCTTATTTATTTTATTTTATTTATTTATTTATTTTTTTGTACGGTGCTTCGACAACTAGGTCATTAGCGCCACCAGCCAGGGTGCAGCGAGGAATTTTCCAAACGAGCCGTGGGATGAGAAAATTCCTGCCGCCGGCGAGGATCGAACCCACCATCTCCCGCTTTGTTATTATTGTCATAAATTAGGAGTTCTGACATAACAATTATTGTCATCAATTGTTACGTCAGAACTCCTAATATACTGTATGTATATGAAAATAATATTAACAAACTTTAATTTTAATTTTTAAATTATTTATAGTTATCTCATATACAGAGACATGACGAACACAATCCACCTACTCTCGAATACATTAGAATAAATACTTCATACCAGTTTTGTTAAATATTCATACAATTAGAATTTGTCAAGGACGAACAAGTTGTTGTTGAAGGTTATGATACTTCTAGCCACTACCTAACTCTAGCCCTTTAGACCTCTTTGGTTTGTTTATCATCTGTTTGTTATCAAATACAGCTGTAGGGCATTGTGTTAGTGCGTTCCGCTGCAGTAGGTTTTTCGTGTCGCGTTTCGGGGGTTTAATTTGTCGATTTTTGTTCGTAAATTCGCCACAAGTTATTATTTAATTGCAATGTTTGCCTGAAGGTAATGCCAGATTATGTTCTTATGTCAATAAATGATATTTACTTTGTACTTCTATGAATGTCTCTATTTAGTTAGATAACTAGCCATTATTAATGTGATGTTTTTATTATAATAAATATATTGTTCTGTGTAACAGTTGCTATTTAGCAGATTAAAGATGCTTTAGTATTAACTTTCATCAATTCACCAACTGATTTACTTTTCTTCTTGATGACATACTATTTTTGAGATATTATACTGCTGAGATTTGGCTATTATGAGCATAAGGGATGAGCTCCTCTTACATTTACCCATTTGTTCTAAATTAGAAGTTCTAATTTTGTACTTTCTGGATGTCCTATTTAGCTTTCTATCCCTGCAGCTTATTTCTGTGAACTTATTAAGATTAAAATTGCCCCTGCTACTCGTTTTTTTTGTTTTGTTTTGTAAAATGAAGTTATTCCCATGACTAATAATTACTTAGTTTAGACTAATAAGAAAAACAGGAGAATTTACTGATTTTTATTTCAATTATCCTACACTTGATACTCTTACATGTTCATTTAATGTTTTCACATTCAATTTCATAAATTATGTACTTGTATGCTTGCCTTTTGTGAAATGCTATGTTCATTGTCTGTTTATTTTGAAAGTTAGATATAAATGTTCTATTAGTTTATTATTATTTTTTATGTTAACAGTGTGGATAAACTGCCAGTGTCTTTAGCACCAGTGTTTCTCCTCTTAATCCCACTTTTTCACGTCCATTTCGCACATGGACTTAAGCCCAAGAGCTTAAATCTTTAAGTTCCTTCCAAAACGGTTGGCCCTCCAGAGTTTTGGTCATAAATGGACAGTCCTTGTGTACTTATTTGCTTTTTCATAGTGTATGGTATACTGAAGTCAATAATAACTAGTACAAGTAAACACTGCACTTTATAATTTACATTTACACACCATTTAAAATGTAAATATTTTAGTAAATATTACTATTTATAGCTCATAAAAAGTCAATAATTCAAATAGGGAGGAATATGCTACTGTGAACATCATTTTTGCACCACCTATTAAAATTAAACTGTACAGTCTCTTGATTTTGCCATTCCTTACTTTGCCTATAGTTTTCGAGACCCTGTCCAACTAGGCCGAAAACAGTTGAAAGTGTCTTCGACATTTGGAATACTGTTAACACATTCACTACCCGCAGTATATTATGAAACCTGAGCCCTGTCCTCTATTAGGTACAACAGGGGCTTGAACGCACTAGGTGTGTTGAGGGTACTCAGGAAATTCCACGATACGCATGCTTGGCATGTCGTGATTATTGAACGTATTAACCTAAAGAGCCAAATATTAAGTACTAATTAATACTTCATGCACTCATAGATAATATTAATTTTTTTTCTATGTAAAATGTTTAATATAATTCAAGAATACATTAATGTGTTATTTTGTCTAGGTTAATTATTGAAGATAAGGAAAATGAATGAATCGACAAGTAAACAGTCAGGATTAAGGCCACCATCCAAAATCGGAAGGCCATGCTTCGGATCGAACCCGAAACCCGCTATTCCCCAAACACCGAAGACTAGTAAGTACCTCAGTCTAGAATGGTTGTTGATGCTTTTTAATCACTTTGTTGTTGAATAATGTTTTGAGATGAACTTGTGAAAGGCTGCTTAATTTTTCTCAGCATTACAATTTTATTTACTAACGTGAAGATTTAAATAAAATATTTTTAATCGAGTTACTGGTTGCAATGTGAATAGACTTCTCACTATTACAGTCATGACTCGCATAAACAAACATTTCTCTGCAAAAAATAGGTACGAAAGAGATGATAGATTTAAATTAATTATTTATAGGTTGTTACCGTTTGTTCTTAGTAATTTATTTTAAAAGTGGCAGAAGGTCATTTATATATTTATTTAAATTTTAACATATATGTTTCAGCACATGTTACTTATATACAAAATTTTAACTTTACTTAATGATGAACTTCAACAGGTAGAGCCATGTCCAGGCTGGCGAGATTTAAACTTAATTTTACTCGACTCTTCTTTACCCATTGTATATAATTTCAAGCATTGATTATTATTTTAATATAATTCACTTCTGCCTTCACAAGGTATAAACAGACCTGAGAGGTATGAAAATGTAAAACTGATTATTTTTATAAATCTGTTTGATGAATTAATTTTTGTAATTGTTCCGTTGAGTTGTTGATTCTGTGATAAACAACATATTTGATAAAATATTTTGAGAAATCTTACAGTCAGTGCTCTCCTCTGTAGGGATGTTCCGATACCATGAAAGTATCGATACCTACTCATATGAGTAGTACTCAAATAATTTTTTGATACTACAAGTACAAGTACTCCTAAAGTATTGATACTTACTCATATCGATACTTTTAGATTTTTTTAAATGAAACGTACGTAGCAAATGTTAACCCATGAGGCATATAGAGATTACGCAAGACGTTACGTCATCAAAAAAATGAGCATAATAATGAATTAATGCACGTTGTTAATAATAGTAATAAAATATAAGTTGTTTATGGACCTAAAAATCGAAAAAAAGAAAAATAAGGAATCTAATGAAATTTAATTTAGCAATGGGAAATCAGGGCATAGGAATGGGTAAGGCCCGCTTTCAACAGGCTCAAAACTAAATAATATCCCACTTATACTAGCTTTCTTTGGTTTAAAACTAATTTTCACAGTTTGTGCAAATATTAATTGAATGATTTTTGCAAATAAATTGTTTGCATAACCCAAAAAAATGAGGGAGACTTCTTACCTTAATGCTGGGGCAAAAGTTACACCTTCTCCTCTTCCTGGGATTGGATGCATCATGTGTATTCTCTTCTATTGGTAAAATAACTACCTCAATATCTTGTATGTTCAAGTTGATTTTCATCTTCATTGTTTCTCGGTATTACAGAGAAGGGGGGGGGGGTGTTGAATTACCTGACCAAGAACCTTGAGCTTAAATCGAATTACCTTGCCAAGAATAATGAGCTTAAATTTGTTTTCCATCAGTGAACAAGACAACAAAGCCCCTAGGGGTGCCCATCTATAGGGGCCTCAGAAGAAATGATCAACCTAGCCACGAGGACCCATGATTCCAGGTTCTGTTAGCATTCGGTTCCTCAGACAGTTACTTCAAAGCATCCAATCGTAACAAGATTTACACAATTTATTGCTTACCAAAATTCATGTACAAATTATGCCATTCTCATTTTAACGCTTTCCAAGAGAATGTAGTTATTGATGTTGCATTCATGAAAGATGTTTTGAAAAGTCTTTTTAAATCTTCATCGAACCTTCCTATCTAAAGAGAAAGATGTCATATATACTGAATCAGTCTATCTGAAGGGGGGTTTACTCTGCATTACTAATCGGTTCACCGGAAAAATATGTTTTTTAAAACTAAACTAAATCTGTTCATTGGAAGTTGTGGTTTACGCAGTATTACGCTTAAATCGAATAAAGTGCCCAAACGCCGGGCATTGGTTGTTACTTCTACCACTAGGGGCGCCGCACAGTGGGTCCAAAAAACATTTTGTGTTTAAAAAAAGGCTACAGCCTCTAAATCTTAACCAATTTCAATGACTTTTTTTTTTAAATGAAAGCTAATCAAATTTAGAACAACTTTGTCCAGCCAGATTTTTGTTTTTAGTTTCCCCTGTTTATTAAATTACATGTAAAAAATTCTCAAACTTTTACAATTTAACATAAAATAATATTTAATTTTTCATATAACTTAATATCAGCACTGATATCGTTGAAATTAAACATTTAAATCCTGCTTAGACTTGGAAAAAATCAAAATGTATTTTCAAATCATTCAAAAATCATATTATTTATTTATTTGTCTGAGGAGCTCCGCAACGCTGGTGATTGGCTCAATGAAATGTAAATATTATTTCAATTAATCCCATTGTTCAATTATGGTAAATTTCAACAATAATGATAAATAAAGTTTTGAAGAAGTCAGTCCTTTTCCAAGTCTAATCAGGATTTGAAGGTCATCATGGAGTAGAATGATTGAAGACAGCTGGACACGCCTCCGAAGACCGGATGAGATGAGCAAATCTGTTTGTTTTGGATGACATCACGTCTCCTGTGGCCTATGTGATTAATCAGCCGCTCCTTTATATATTCCTTGGCTAAATAGGAGATGATCCTCTTGGGCATCCTTCTTCCTAGCTATTCATATTTTGGCTAAGCCGTTCGTTCAGAAATGAACATTGTACTCACGAACGTTAAACATACTGTCATAACTTAAGACAATGTTACGATTGAGAATAACCTCCTTCTCCTTTCTATATTTTAAAATGCCTTTGGGGATTTGAAGGGACCGTTTTAGGCTGTTTCTTCATTCTTTATGCGGAGGTAACCCGCTCATTTCAAGACGCAGTTCCTAACTACAGATTAGGAATGTCAACGGTCATAATCGAAAGGTCACGACAAAAACAGGTCATTCTTGGTCATATATATATGTGTGTGTTGAGTACTTATATAACAGCCTTTTCGCGTTCATCCATCTAGTAGACACAGCAATACTTTGTCTAAAACAAAACTGCATACTGAAGAAACAATTTGGCTATGCGGATCTTGTTACCGATTCGAAAAATAAAGGAGCGAGTTTGCCTCTGTTTTTTGTGGGTTAATGAAAAAATGGGTCTCCATTTTCCCTCGACTTAACGCTGTGTATTTCCACACATTCCTCGATAATACACTGTCGGTGTTCTTGGAGGAAGTCCTTTTGGCACAAAGATTCGTAAGCTGGGTCTTAGTCTAACCCACTAGGGGAGGACCGTCGAAAATTGGTTAGACATTAACTATCCATGGCGTTGGATAGGACCTGGTGGGCCGGTATCTTGGCCAGCTCGATCTTCAGACCTCACGCTCTTGGATTTCTTAGCATGGGGACACATTAAAGATTTGGTCTACAGGGAGCCCATTGACACAAGGGAGCACCTCATCCATCGCAACAGATGGGCCTGGGAACAGATTACAACAGAGCAATGCACAAATACCAACCAGTCTGTCAATGTGCGTTGTGATGCCTGTATTGCTGCAAGGGGACAAACCTCTGAACAGTTTTTGAATTGATTTTTACAAATTATTAGCAGAATAAAATATTATTTTATAATTATGTTTGCAGCCCAGTGTTAAATTTAAAAGAATTGAAGAATTGATTTTTTTAATTTTATTTATTTATATCAATTATTGTGCATAAGCTGCTGAGGCCATGAACACACATTGAATTCAATCTATTACTGTCGTTGCTTATTATGTTTTAACAATTAAAGACTTGAAAATTTATTTCTATTAAGAATTGACAGTTTTTTCTTTTGAGTTTTAGCACATTCCTCCGAAGGAAAGTAGCTATTTTAAATTATGTTGAACCAGCAGTTTTACATGGCGTCAGTTAATTTTTTCGACCAAGAAGTTTTTTTTTAGTGGGAGTTGTGTGGTAGAGGGGGCGGAAGATAAAACATATACTTTTAATGAGTTTTATATAGGCATTATGAAAGATTGCCTATTCACAATTGCGTTTTTCTCGGAAACGAAGCGAAAACGAGATATAAGCCAAACAGTGCAGGCAACGAATGCTCAAAAACAGCTATAGATGGTAATGCTAGGAACAAAAGTTTTGACTTCATAACTTTCTTTGTTATGTCTTGTTCTTGCCCCCTTCCACCCCGGCTCAAAGGCTACGGACGGGGACTTTTGATTTGTTCATCTCCTAACTAGCCCAAAGAAAATAACGAAGTCAAAAATTTTGTTCCAAAAATTTCCATTTATCCTATATCGATTCCCGAAGTATGGCCGTTTATCTTGAGGATATATATATATATATATATATATATATATATATATATATATATATATATATATATATGTATATGTATATATTTACATGGATAGAGGGGTAGATTCGCCACGAAACCTGGTATATAGCATACACTTAGTAAACGATTGAACGAGTTTGTTAACCAGCAATATCGGTGGATGTGGTGGGGGTGGGACGGAGGATACTCTGGACCAAAATTACTAATTTTCCCATACCGGCCGTAATTGTAGTTACATTGCAACGAGTCGGACTATACCGCCCATTAGATGGTACGTGCGTTCGAATGTTGTATCAGCTGATATATATATATATATATATATATATATATATATATATATATATATATATGAAAATAGAGATAAGTGGCATGAACGGGGGTGGATAGGATACGCCTACCTGTTTGAGGGGGCTACTGATCGTGGGATGACTAGGTTCTAGGTCAGGTTTCTAACGGGTAAACACTGTCGGAGCGTAGTGATGTTGGGCGGTGTGGTGGAACATACTTATGTACATGTATTGGTTAAGGTTTATCTTATTGTATAAGACATTAGTTAACGATAACAAGTATTTGTAACTTTTATTGTTCAAATTTCATGAACCCGTTGGGTACTTTTGACGTCTGAGCCGTTTAATCTGCTTGCCTTTTCCTAGATTACGGATGACGGCTCAGACAAGGGGCAACAATATTAAGTAGCATATTTTAGTAGCATTTGCATCATAGACTGATAGTCCTATATAATATCCAACATATAGCAACTAGAGGTAAGTTTTGTTAGAAATGTTGCTTGGCACTATTTTGCCCCGTTTCTTTCATCTATGTCTAAGACAAGCACTCATGTTGATAACCAAAACTTCAACCCCTCTACAAGACAATGTGCTTCCTACCTGGGCTATAGTTTGACAAAAACCACTGTTACCTTGAGCAATAGAGGATGCAAATTATCTCTCAATCAGATTCATGAAATAGCACATTTTAAGTAACAACTTCCTTTTAATAGAAATCATCATTGTTCCACGTACATAGCATTTTGCATTTAATGCAGTATTTTTTTTTTTTTTTTTTTTTTTTTTTTTTTTTTTTTTTTTTTTTTTTTTTTTTTTTTTTTTTATGAATTCATGTTTATCTAAAATCTATACAATTTATATAGTACAATAATTAATTGTGTTTGCCGACGTATACATATCAATGAACAGTATATGGAAGGAGCCAATCGTTATTGACAATTCTTAAAATATGTTAGCATTCATATTTTCACTGTTTTTAACCGCTATTAGGACAGCTGGTCACGGGGCCAAAGTCTCTTAAGCCTCCTTGAATTAATTAGCTCAGCTATTAATGTACTTAAAGTAATTATTTTCAATGCCGCAAGTGCAGGATTTGATGTCTACCACCCTCAACATGACTTTATTACCTACAACGTTGGCCCTTGGCGATATCTCTAAGGGGTTAAACGATATTTCAATTATGGCCTAACTATACGGGACAACTTGAGTGTATATATATATATATATATATATATATATATATATATATATATATATATATATATAGGGGGTCCCCCTGTTTATGTATAAACTTCGGAGATCGATGCAGGGCCAAAAATGAAAGAAAAAAGTTCTTTGGCATATATATCGTTATTGCTTTGTCTAAAAAACACGCTAAAAACTTAAGGGAATTATGAAAAGGCAATCTTTCATAAGGCATATATAAAAATCGGTAAAAGTATATTACATATTTATCTTCTACCCCCTCCACTCACTCTCTCACCCCCCACCACCACCTCCTTTAATCCCCTACCCAAAAAATATAGGTGTGAGTATGCCTCTGGTTTTGTGTGGAATAGAAGAAGAAAAACTTTATTTGTTGTAAATAAAGAACGCTGCTCAAATAAATTGAGTTGCTATATACACAGCCTGCTAATCATTCTTACGAAAATGCATTTTATTAATTTTGGGGGTGTTAGTTAATTTATTTTAGAATATGGAGGGAAAGAAAAAGAAATTTAGTAATTTAGTAGTTCTACCTTTAGATGTAATTTTGTAAGTTAATTTTTAAGGAGGGTAAATTTTTGTTTGCATCAAATTTGCTAGATATTTTGTAAAACATAATGATCTCCGAAAGAATGATTAGCAGCTGTTCAGCTCCCATAAATGTGATTGTTAAGGATCCCCAGGGAATCAATAAGAATTGATTCCGCGAGTACAGCTAGCTTGTTCGTGTCGAGTCCGAGGGTTTCCAGGAAGTCACAAGTTGCTTTAGGGATTGTTCCTCTTGTACCGAACCAAAGCCCTTGTACAATATAATCTCTTCTTCCATACGCTTCATGAAATTTTTCTTCGTATGTCGTTATGCATTTGGTATAGATGGCCTTTTTTTCCGAGTCAATTGACTCTGCCTGCATCGGATCATTTGTTTCATACCTAATGGTAGGGTCAATTATGTATGCAGCTTTTGATTTTTTGTGAAAAGCAATTATGTCAGCATACCTCGAAGAGCCATCTTCATCCACGGCATAGACTTCTTCATGGCATTGGAAGCCTTTTTCTTGAAGGAGAGCAATGATCTTGTGTTTGAGGTTATGGTGACGCCTAGTGACAAGAAGCATGCTGTTAGGACAAGTCCCTATTTTTTGACCCCTGGACTTAACGCAGTCCTTCCACGCATTCCCCGATAATAAACTGTCGTTCTTCTTGGAGGAAGTCCTTTTCGGATTATACATTATTTGAGAAATGTGGGTCACTATAAAATGTTGATACAGACTATAATTATCATAAGTGTGGCGTTGCATAATAAATTGTTTGTTTTGTACATCCTATCTTCTATCCGTTCATCGATTTGTTTGGTTTGCGCATCCTATCTACTAACCGTTCATCGATTTGAGACCTGTTCTCCATGATGCTGTTTGCCTTTGAGTCATAACTGTTGATATAGCTGGTGGCAACAGAGACAGGTTTTGATTAGATGTATGTGAGGGGAGCCTTTTAATTCTACCTCTGATAACATCTCTATATCTCCAGTCCGTGGTCTGTCCAGCAACTCTTCTACTAGTAGTCAGCTAGTCATCGATAAATTATGGTTAATTACAAATAAATCTATATATGTATATATCACGTGTCTGTCTGATTGTCCGTGCATCTGTTTGTCTGTTTGTTCCTTATACAAATCTACACCGTTTGACCGATTTTGACCAAACTTGGCACACAGATAGGTCTTGATACAGGAAATCTCCTAAGGTCAAAATAGTCAAATTTCAAAATTTGGTCAAAAAGTCAAAAGTTTTGTTGAAAAAAAAAATTGGCTACAATGAACCATTCAGATTCTGACGGCCATTTTGAATAATGTCTCAAATTTATTTGTTGATGTTGTTGATAATTAGAATAACTCGAACTCTTTGATGACTTTACATCATTATATAATCATGTAATGCAGTTTATTTCAATTTTATATCAACAGTCACTATCTAACTAAGGAGCGCTGGCCTTTCTTTGACATGAGCTATCTACTCGCAAGCTGTGGTGCTGGCCTTTGTCGGATGTTTCACGAATTACTAGACAGATATAAACAAATTCACACCGTTTGACCGATTTTGACGTAACTGGGTATACAGGTAGATCTTGATACGGGGTGAGTCATAGGCAGAAAGTAGGTGTAGCATAGCTATGGGCGAGGACTTTTGATATGTTCACCTCCTATCCAGCCCAAACAAAGTTACGAAGTCAAAAATGTTGTTCCAAAAATTTCCATCTATAACTGTTTTTAAGCATTCGTACACCTATATATATATATATATATATATATATATATATATATATATATATATATATATATATATATATATTTATATTTATATTTATATTTATATTTCATATTCTTGTCCAATATAAGAGACTATTATTAATTGCTTTATTAATATTTACATGACTTATGTATGTATTCCTTGTCCTTGTCTGTTTGTATATTTATTTCCCTTGTAGAAACTTAAATAGCAATCTGTATTCCGTTTGGACTTGTTTTTAATTGTTGGTTCTTTATGTCTTTCTTTGGTTGTGTGTCATTATAGAAATAAATAACTGACTAGATAAGAAAATATAACAATTATAGGTTAATATACTTGATAAATGTTTCTTGTTATGATTTGAGTTTGTGTTTATTTAAACTGTTTGCTTGCCTTCTGATTTGCTCGGCCTTCACCGGTCTGGTTTAGTAACTGATACAATAATTGCAGATAATGTTTTCTGAAGGTTATAACGCAGGAATAATTAATTACATTCATTTTTTAAAAAATCTTTATTTTGTAAAAAAAAAAAATAATAATAATAATTCTAGAGGCTGGGCTTTGAGCTTAAAGATTTTACCATCTTACGCCCTGGTGCGTTGTTTCTATACCAGGAGTCATTCATGCATGGAAAGTTTTTCTAATGAAGCCGGTGCTTCAGATTGGCAAAGCCATATTTACCAACCAATCAATCAATATTTACTGTATTTTGTAAATTGCAATTACAATTTACAGGGAGTCTGGTTAGGTTATATATAAACAGAAGTGATGTGTAAACAATTATTAAAGAAAAATAATAATAACAAAAAATCATCAAATACCTATTCAACAGGTAAAAATATATAAAATAAAATAATAGTAATAATAAGGGGAAAATTTTCTTTGGCACAAATGGATATTAAAAAATATATGTACATATTTTAAATTTTACCGCTTCGAATAATCATAAAAAAAACTTCACTTTTCACAGCACTAATCATATTCACTGATGACGTTGAACTGGCTACTGTATTTCAAAATCATATTTATGAAAAGCAAAGACTAAGTAAAATTGCATAAATAAATATTTATTTATTTATTTTATTTATAAATATAAATATAAATATATATATATATATATATATATATATATGCATGCATATATATGCATATTTACGTATATCAGTCCCGTAGGAAGAGCCTAGTGTAAGCACCTCTTGCAGACCTGGTATTTTTTTTAAGGTACATCTCCTTCTATCCGTGAGCCCTTCCCTGAAAAAAAAAATTGTAAATCATTTTAAATTTACCACTGGACGCATACATAATTATAAAATAACAATTTATTCTTCTAATAATTCATAATAATCAATTTAAACATAGGCTAGGTGGATTTCACTGTTGGAAATAGCTTGTATCATGGATATGTCTAAAGAATGCATAATGAGTTATCTACACAATTTCTTATTCATCTGGAAGAGGCCCATTATTTATTGCCCATTAGTAATGCTTAATATTACCCTGTAACTAACTCCACTGATTTAATTTTACCTCATAATCTATACGGTACGGTAACCACGTGGGTTAGACGGAACCCTCGTGTACCATCGTCCGGACATAACCGAACCGTTACACTTTTAGCGTCACACTAGGCCATAGCTAAGACATATCCATGTTAAAAAGCTGCCCCACCCGAAAATCACTATCTTCTGCATGTAAGTCCGACACCCTTACCACCCTCCCATTTTCTATCCTCTAGTTTTCTTGTTCTTCCAGTGTCTCCATTAAGTATTCATAAGTCCTAAGATAAACACATCCTATTGTTAGCTACACAGCTGAGCTATTGTTTCGACATGTTGGCATGTTTAATTGTATCTAAAGCTAATCTAGAATAGGATCTGGAATATTTATCAGGTGATACTTCCAACATACTCTTGTTCCTATTCATTGAAAGGAGTGGTCGGGATTTATAGCTCTGACTACAGGAATGTAGCGATTTTTATCTTCAAGTGTCATCGTTCATGGGTTGGACTCGGCCTTCCTCAACGTCTCTATGACAACCCAGCCATTAATTAATTTATTAATGGGTACCTTGGTGCTAATGACCCTAGCTGTTAAAGGGAAAAATCAGACGGCCGCAGCATAGGAGTGACCACACTATCTCCCTAGTGTGCCGTATGGTCATGAATCAGATACCTCTATAGTATCTGCTCCTCAGGGCCCTCCTCGCCTGTTATGGGACAGATTTTTTTTCTTCAAGGAATTTAGCTGTAATAGTTGCACTCACGACTGAACTATTAAAACAGTCATCGATCTTACATACTAGGTTTATATATATATATATATATATATATATATATATATATATATATATATATATATATATAAATATATATATATATTGTTTTAAATTGCATATCTTGATATCACATATTTGTTTGGTACGGCTTCTTTCTCCAGCGGTTTCGCTCCTCTCTCCATCGCAATATTTCGTCGGGTTCATCTCCGACTTCTTCAGGCTGCTTGTGTCGTCCTCGGTGGTCAAGGGAATGATTTTTCCCCGGATTTTTCGTCCTTTATAGCCCTGCTTCGGAAACTATGCGGGCCAATGGTGTAGGGGCTCCGTGGGCCAATAGGACTCGAGGGCTGTTTTCGTCGTTCGTCCGTCGTCTGTATGTAGTTCATCAGTGGTCCGTGTGGAGCGCTGGTCGTCTTCAGTCCCTGTTTTCTCCTCTATCTTCTTAAGGATGGGCCGCCAAATGCCCAGGAGGATGAGGCCATCTTCCCTATTGAAGTTCACCGGATGCTTATGTATTTCAATGGCTTCTCTAATTAGTTTCCTTGCCAAGCTGGTCTCCTTGGCTAGGGTCTTGGCTCGGTCGAATAATACTTGCTTGGGGCACTCTTCTCCGTGTGTTGCCACCGCAGAAGTTTTGGTGCGCCCAGCCTGTAGTCAGCAGCATGTTGTCCGTTCCGGGTGGCCACCTTCTTGCCTGTTTGACCTACATACACCTTCCAGCTGTTACAAGACAGGTAGGCACCCTGGTCTTGTAACAGCTGCTTATCCTTACTCTTCCCGAGACAATCCCCTATCTTGTTGAGAGGCTTGAAGGCGACATCTATCTCCTCTTTTCTGAAGAGTCTGCCTAGCCTCTCGCTGACACCGCGGACGTGTCTGTCCGGCTGTTTTCAGCCGGAACACACACACACACACACACACACATATATATATATATATATATATATATATATATATATATATATGGGCGAGGTTAGCTCAGTGGTAGAGCACTGGACTAATAAGCTGGAGGCCTGAGTTCAAATCCCGAGCAAGCACTAAAGATTTTTTCTTCTAGTGTCTTCGTTCATGGGTTGAATTCGGCCTCCCTGACCGTCCCTAGGCTAACCCAGCCTTTAATTAATTTAATAATGGGTACCTTGGTTGGTGCTAATGACTCTAGCAGTCGAAGCAGCCAAGGGGAAAATCAGGCGGCCGGAGCATAGTACTGACCACACTATCTCCCTAGTGTGCCGTACGGTCATGAAACAGATACCTCTATAGTATCTGCCCCTCAGGGCCCTCGTGGCCTGTTACGGGACTGATTTTTTTTTTTTTTTTTTTTTATATATATATATATATATATATATATATATATATATATATATATATATAGCATTTCCAAGTCTATTTGAACCTTTTCCAAGTCAACTGTAACCTTTTCCAAATCAAATGTCACCCTTTCCAATTCAAATGTAACCCTTTCCAAATCAGTTGAAACCCTTTCCAAAACAAATGTAACGCTTTACAACTCAGTTGTCACCCTTTTTATTTCAATTGTAACCGTTTCCATTTCAATAGTCTCCATTGAAATTTTTTGCAAATTGACCTTAATGGGGAATGGGCGAATTGAGGGCTTCAAAACTCAACGGGATAAATCATGAAAATATCTTTATTTTATTTAAAAAAAAAAAAAAAAATCGATCTCGCTAGTGACCTAAATGTCTGTGCGTCCGAAATCGAATCCGTTAAAAAAAAAAGTTCGCTTTCAACTAGGAAAACGTTAGTGCTTAATAACTTCTTTCCTAGTTGAAAGCGAACTTTTTTTTTAATGGATTCGTGTTTAGTGCATCAAAATACGTTATTGTACAAAATTTGAAAGAAATCGGTTTTGAGGACGCTCAATATTTAGGTCACTAGCGAGATCGATTTTTTTTTTTTTTTTTTTTTTTTTTTTTTTTTTTTTTTTTTTTTTTTTTTTTAAATAAAGATATTTTCATGATTTATCCCATGTACATGATTTAGAAATTTTATCAGTGCAATTCCACCTGAGATATATGAGGTTGGATCCCGATGAAAATTCCTCCAACAACCTCAAGAACCGCAGAAAGATAAACACGCAGTTCTACTAGAAATATACGAACAGCCGAAAACTATTTGTGTATCTGTTAATACGATAGAGGTTGCAAAGTTTCTACTTTGACCACTAAACTGCGTATAGAGCATTCCCATATGAAACGATTTGATGAGTTACTTTTCAGAAAAATCGGTCCTTAAGGAATTGAGAGTTTACTCCTAACCGAAATTATTAATGTCCGAACATAATTTGGGTTATTTAATAGTTTTGCTACAAAACTCGTACTACACCAGAAACTATTTACTTATAAAAGTGTGTTATAAAAATAAGATAAATCGGTTTAGTAGGAGTAGAAGTAGGACCCAAATTATTACAGTACTGTTAAGATTAACGGATAAATGTTGTATGTAATGTTTCCTGTTGATCACCGAAATTAAGCAACTTCGTTAAGTGAAAACTAATAATTTGGTTCTAAAACTAACCCCGTTACTAATTAACTGATTTAATTTATGTTTGCACCACATTCGTTTTTAAATGGGCACGATGTATACTGAGTTGCGTTACAATATAACAAAAAATTATAATAACTGGTAAACGAACTCATACAATTGCTTTCTATGGGATTGCTATGTAGTACCACGAGGAGATTAAACATAAACAATGAAAAAGAAACACACTATATATATATATATATATATATATATATATATATATATATATATATATATATATATTTATATACAAATTTTAACGGTTGTCATTTTCGATATTTAGCTTGTTCGATGAAGAATTTAATACTTTTTCAAAACTTCTTCTATGTGTGCAAGCTCAATAGCTACATATGTAGCTTCGTCAAGTGCTGAAAGCAAATATTGTATATTCATTGTAGTGATTTTATAGCTAAGGAGTATACTATTCGACGCAGCTCTTGTGGTACGGGCATTTTCTTAATGGAAATGATATTTATTTTCTAATCGTTCTTGACCATGAATAATGGAATTACGAGGCAGAACGCATCCCGGAGTCTCCTTGAAGCTTGTCCAAAGTTGGTAATGAGAATTTGTGACGTAACTTCTAATTTAAATATCTATTTTATATTAGTGGGTGATGTTAATTGGTGTGGGAGTGCGTTATGCTTTGTCTTTTTAGGGATTCCTCAAGGAGCTGCTGTTGGAAGCTGTTATTCTACATTTTTTACTTGGTATTTTAGTAATTTGCTTTTTTCTGTTTCTACCACACAAGTCAGTACATGTTTTCGTACTTTGTTTTGTTTGGTATATTAGAAGGTACGAACTTTTGTTGTGTTTTCCAAATGTTTTTGCCACAGTTAATGCGAAATTATGTGGTTCATGTGAGGCATATATATATATATACACCTACCTATGTTCCTTCTATGAGTATATTTATTGATCTAACTGCGACTTTAGTAAATATACTGATGAAGTAAGCCTCTGATAGTTGGGTCCCACCCCTCCACCTCTGCTGTCCATCTCTCTTCTCCGTTCCCTTGGTTCTCATTCTTCTATCAGACGTCGGGCTAGCTGCTTGCTACATATGCCTGCCGTGTTCGGGTCTCGGATGGACCAACGCTCTTATAGAGGTTAGCTATTATCTTCATTCATACACATACAACATAGGCAAGAATACATGATTAGAACATGTTTTATTTATTTATTTTTTTTTGGGGGGGGGCCGTAAGGCGTGTCAACATTTCACCTCATTAAAACCAAGTGAAAATATAATTGTTCCGGGCAAATATATAAATATTTTTTTTAAAAAAAAGTAGATTTGTATATTTCGAAAAAATACATAAACGACACCTTTAATGCTCACTAACATCCACTTGTATGGATTACATGGATTACCTAAAATATATTATCGTATTTTCACTTGGTAAGTGTTTTTGACTATCTTTCTATGAGGTTCTATGATAACAACCGCAGTAAATACATACATGAATGTCCTATTTTTTCTGTAATATAGCCGAAAGGTGGATCAATAAAAACGTGTTATCTAACCAGCCTCTTGAGGAGCAGAAAAACTACGTTAATGAATAATTCTACCTCCCAACCCCAGGAAGGTACAAGAGCCACGTCAAGAGCGGAACTTCGAATATTTATCCGAGTCACATTGAAAAATAGATTTTGTCATCAAATCATAATATTTTTGGTTAATTATTGCCCAATGAATTTAAAATAAAATTTCTTATTTAATTATTTCTATATGTTTTGTTTATTAACAAATATTTAATATATTATTTTAAATTTCCTATTAAAAGTTGTTATTGATTGATTTTCTTCCTTCATTATACAGAAAAGCTTTGAAAACGTTTGCCACTATTATCATTATTATTTTATATATATATATATATATATATATATATATAT
This sequence comes from Gonocerus acuteangulatus, assembly GCA_946811695.1. NCBI lineage: Eukaryota > Metazoa > Arthropoda > Insecta > Hemiptera > Coreidae > Gonocerus > Gonocerus acuteangulatus. The sequence continues at coordinate 47,618,418 of OX328131.1, forward strand.
ATATATATATATATATATATATATAAATCAGTCCCGTAACAGGCCACAAGGGCCCAGAGGGGCAGATACTGTAGAGGTATCTGATTCTTGACCGTACGGCACACTAGGGAGATAGTGTAGTCAACACTATGCTCCGGCCGCCTGATTTTCCCCTTGGCTCCTTCGACTGCTAGAGTCATTAGCACCCAAGGTACCCATTATTAATTAAATTAATTAAAGGCTGGGTGAGCCTAGGGACGATCTGGGACCTCAAATCCAACCCTCGAACGGCAGCACTAGAAGAAAAAATCTTTAGTGCGCGCTCGGGTTTTGAACCTGGTCCTCCAGTTCATTAGTCGAGTGCTCTACCACTGAGCTAACCTCGACCCTATATATATATATATATATATATATATATATATATATATATATATATATATATAATAATAATAATAATACTTGATAAAAAATATTGATGACTAGCTGTTACCCAGTGTGCCATGCTACACCTACTTTCTGCCTATGAATATCCCCGTATCAAGATCTACCTGTATACCCAGTTACGCCAAAATCGGTCAAACGGAATGAATTTGTTTATATCTGTCTTCGTAAAACAGCTAACAGAGACCAGCACTACAGCAGTTCTTAAAACAGCCAACAGAGGCCAGCACCACAGCAATTCATAAAACAGCCGACAGAGGCCAGCAGCATAGCCTGCGAATAGATAGCTCTTATCAAAGAAAGGCCAGCTCTCCTTAGTTAGACAGTGACTGTTGATATAAAATTTAAATAAACTGCTCAATTATCTCAATATAAACTGCTGATTATCTCAATATAAACTTCTGATTATCTCAATATAAACTGCTGATTATCTCAATATAAACTGCTGATTATCTCAATATGAAGCAGCTTTCTTCTGACAGCCCAGTAAATTAAATATATAAAATATAAATGTCCCGGGAAAATATATAAATATTAAAAAAAATTAAGAAGATTTTGTATATTTTGAAAAATACATAAATAACAATATATTTTCTTTTTGCGTCGCGACAAAGCATTTCCGGACCCATGTTGATAGAAACGTCATTGCTCTGAATCAAATTTCCTTTAAGTTCCGTGAAGGTTAAACACTACTTTCTGACCATCCCTTATGTATGTGTGTATATATATATATATATATATATATATATATATATATATATAAATATACATAAATATATATATATATAAATATATATAAAAATCAGTCCCGTAACAGGCCACAAGGGCCCAGAGGGGCAGATACTGTAGAGGTATCTGATTCTTGACCGTACGGCACACTAGGGAGATAGTGTGGTCAATACTATGCTCCGGCCGCCTGATTTTCCCCTTGGCTCCTTCGACTGCTAGAGTCATTAGCACCCAAGGTACCCATTATTAATTAAATTAATTAAAGGCTGGGTGAGCCTAGGGACGATCTGGGACCCCAAATCCAACCCTCGAACGGCAGCACTAGAAGAAAAAATCTTTAGTGCGCGCTCGGGTTTTGAACCTGGTCCTTCCAGTTCATTAGTCGAGTGCTCAATATATCATTAAAATAGTATTTTTTCTTTGAAACGATCTCCCTAGTCTAGAAATTGGGCCTAAAGGTGCGTCCTACACACATTTTCGCTGTATAAATGAGTTAGCCCACTCGCTGGTTCCTATTTCACATTCTTGTCAAATGCTGGTTTGGGCATGGATCGGTCGGCTGTTTCTAAACCTATTTAATCATATGCTTAATACTTTTGGCAAAGTAAATAGGAGAGGAAACTTTCTTTGGACTTTTCCAAAAGATGTTCAATCTATGGAAGAATTAGCTCAAAATGCTTTCCAAATCTTCTACTATGTGCCACAAATTACTCTTGTTTATTTATTTTTTATTATTTAATAATACCATTTAACGAGATAACAGCTTATGTATAAAAAATGTATGTACTAAATATATCTCAGGTATAGAAGTCTTTTAGATTTTCCCATTCAACGAGTTAATTCGTCCGATGAAACTTTAACGGAGCTTTCGCTCGTAAATGTAATTACTTGATTTTTATTTTAACAATGATAACCTAGTTACTACACAGTTTGTAGTACATTTTGCTAGATTGTATTATTTTTTGGCGGATACTTCATTGAAGCCGGTAATGTCATGAACCATAATGAATATCTTGATTTTTTTTTCGAAAAATTTTTTGTTTTTTTTTTCGCCCTACAAAGCTGCACGTATCGCGCTAGTATTTCTGAAGTGATGCAACTAACTCAACTGAAAATGTGTCACTCTTGCATATGTAGAGGGAATAGCATTAAGACAGGAAGAGTGACACAAGTGCCCTCTGGTGTAGAAGCTCTGAAGCTAGCTACATACAGTTTTGATGGTTCATAAATATATATTTACCATGCCTTTCATAGTCAGAAGTGAAAAACACCGAATTTGGAGTTGTGTCACTTTAGAAATACTCGTGCGATATTTTGAGCTATATCTGTAAATAATAAAAATAGTATAAACAAATAGGGCATTGTTAATATAAATTCTATAACTAAGTGACTAGTGACTATATGCCAGAGTTGGGCATTATTCAATAAAATTCATATTCAATAATCATTCAAATCAAATATCATTGAATAAGAATTCATTCATTGATTTGTTTTTTATTCTATGAATAATTCATTATTTTTATTCGTTTAAAATAATGTGGTTTGTGAAAAAAAAATCCAATTTTGTACAGCAAATTTAAAATATCATCTTAAAACAGGCTTTAATGGCGTCAGAATTAAAAAAAAAAAAAAAAAAAAAAAAAAAAAAAAACAATAAAAGAAAAAAAACAACGAATTAATCACTTACAGACCATTTAATATATTTGATAAATTTGCCTACAAATACACATAATAAAATTAAGAAATATATATTAAAACTTAGAAAATTTGTATTATTTAATTGGCTATTTACAAATTAATCAGTTAAAAAAAATCATTCTAATAAATCATTTTTATTCCATAACAATTTTATTCTATAATGAATAAAAATAAAATAAACAAACGAACATCATTTTTATTTCGGACCAAAACAATTAGTTTTTTGCACAAATGGAAAATAAATAAGTAGATATGTATTTACAAAAACAAAAAATAAAAAATAAAAAAAAAAACATAAAAGGAAAAGTGGTAATTCTTGGCACCAGTAGAGAGAGATATGCAGTTTGTCGTGTTATAAGATTAAAAAGGTTAGTTGGTCATGAATGAAAATATTATTCAGAATGAAATAACAATTTTATTCATTATTCATTATGCTGAATTAGTTTTGCCCAACATTTGCTATATGCTGACCAAAAACCTTTCAGAAGAATGTGGTATGTTTTCGTCGATGTTGTGGTGTTATTGTTTATATAACATATAATACCTGTAGAAACACTCAATTCTAATCGTGTCTATAATAAAATTTATTCCCATCCTCGATTCTGTATAATATGAACTACGAGGATTTGCGTATAATTGTCCTAGCTATCAAAAATGAAGGACATCCTACTTCTAAATCGGCCACGTTCTATGATGAAAACACACGCCCACTGGTTTGTTTAGATCAGAACGCCCACTCATCGCCGCTTACCGCCTTATTGTATTTCAAGGGGAATTAAATCAGCTGGAAATAGAACTATAGACATTCTATTAAATCAGCTAGAAATACCTTTTTTAGATTTTGTAATAAATCTGCTGAAAATAGACCATTTTCCGTTTTTAATACAAATTGTATTAAATCTGCATTTTATACAGATTGTATTGAATCGGCTGTAAACAGAACTTTTCGATGTATGAAAAAGTTTTTAATTGTGCCTTTACATTCACTGCTACTTCCTTCAATACATTTCAAAATTAATACCATTTTTTTATCTTTATCACAATAAATTATGAAAAAAAACATTAAAAATAAATAAAACTTTAAAGGTCTTACTATGTTCTTCAAATCGGCTGATACGCCAGTGCCTTCAACTTTCACCCGACCAACTTCAAATTTTAATTTTAGCTTTCAATTAATTTTAAAGCTTAATTTTAATTTTACTGATATAGAAGAAACGATATTAATCTGCCGTATGATATGCAAGAACTCTTAGGCTATGATAGCCAGTATATAAACTCTGTACTCACATACCTCAGAAACACAGGACTGTACGACCTTATTTGATGACCGAAAGCGTGTTGTCTTGAAAACATTAAGTTTCCACTAATTTTAAGTGATATTTTCATTTAAACCCCTATTACACTACCTTTACACATACATTTAAAAATATGCAATCAAACAAGCTGATTTACTAGTGAGACTAAATTCAGAAGATGCTGCTCACTGTGTTATTGCCAAGAAGCGGAACACTGATTAAATTAAATAAATAAATAATTTTAGCTTCCTACTGATATTTTCGGGTAAACAGCGTTGGATTTTTCCTTTCATTGAATTATAACGATTTTATGATTTTCGACGGATTTTTTGAATAGAAAATGAAGCATTGTGCACAGCTTCGTAAAAATTAATAATTTTTAATAACACTAGGTCCTTTACTAGATTTTCCCACGTGAGAATTTCAACATACAATCGAATTGAAATATATTGATTTATTCATTATTCATAAATTGGAGAAGAATTGTTAAATTTTGATGAAATAAGACTAGTATTTTCCCTTGAATATCTGAATGGTATAACTATTCGTTTTATAAATACAATAACTTCAGCCTTGATTGTCGAATAGCGTATAAACATTGTGTGGGATTACAGTGACATTTAGCTTGTCACAGAGAAGGGAGTTATTAGAATGGTTATTACTCTGTGTTATTGCAGTGCTTGGAACAGTTATATATGTTTATTGCATATTCTATTGCTGTAGTAAACACATTTCATTATACAAACATTGTTATAAGGATATACATGGAGTAATATTTTTACAAAATTATCGTTTTTCACAGATATCGTTTTAAATCTTATGCAGTACAAACTTCTACTAAATGCTATCGTGTGACCGACTTCTCTATAGTGAGGAAACTCATCCCAACCATGTCAAACTATCGAATATGAAAAATCTTATTTTCAGATTCGATACTTTGCTCTTGGATTGTGGACGATACCGTGATGAGTGCCTTTAATGCCTTAAAGGGTGATAGAGGGTTTTCAAAACTATGTTTTTCAAATCGCGCGATACTCTGGCCTCTTCAATTTCTGCCCGATCAACTTCAAATTTTAACTGCAGCTTCCTAATGATATTTGCTAGTAAAGTCGGACGTTTTCGATTTATGGAATTATAACGATTTTCCGTCCGATAATAATTATAATATGTCCGATTTTTTTAATAGAAAATGAATAATTGTTCATCATTTTCGAAAAAAATTAATATTTCTTAAAAATCCTACTTACTTTACTAGATTTAACGAGAAATAATTTTAGTTTTTCGTTCTAGATTATAAATTGTCGCCTGCAGACTATCGCCCGTGAAAAAAGAGGGTTTCCGTTTGTCAGACACAGAGCAGCCATTTCTTTTCGAAGAATTGAAACTTTTTTAGGATAATTTATCATCCCATATAAAACGTAAGTTATAAAGAATTGAAACTTTTTTAGGATACTTTACCATCCCGTATAAAACGTTAGATATAAAGAATTGAAACTTTTTTAGGATACTTTACCATCCCGTATAAAACGTAAGATATAAAGAATTGAAACTTTTTTAGGATACTTTACCATCCCGTATAAAACGTTAGATATAAAGAATTGAAACTTTTTTAGGATACTTTACCATCCCGTATAAAACGTAAGATATAAAGAATTGAAACTTTTTTAGGATACTTTACCATCCCGTATAAAACGTAAGATATAAAGAATTGAAACTTTTTTAGGATACTTTACCATCCCATATAAAACGTTAGATATAAAGAATTGAAACTTTTTTAGGATACTTTACCATCCCGTATAAAACGTAAGATATAAAGAATTGAAACTTTTTTAGGATACTTTACCATCCCATATAAAACGTTAGATATAAAGAATTGAAACTTTTTTAGGATACTTTACCATCCCATATAAAACGTTAGATATAAAGAATTGAAACTTTTTTAGGATACTTTACCATCCCGTATAAAACGTAAGATATAAAGAATTGAAACTTTTTTAGGATACTTTACCATCCCATATAAAACGTTAGATATAAAGAATTGAAACTTTTTTAGGATACTTTACCATCCCATATAAAACGTTAGATATAAAGAATTGAAACTTTTTTAGGATACTTTACCATCCCGTATAAAACGTTAGATATAAAGAATTGAAACTTTTTTAGGATACTTTACCATCCCATATAAAACGTTAGATATAAAGAATTGAAACTTTTTTAGGATACTTTACCATCCCGTATAAAACGTAAGATATAAAGAATTGAAACTTTTTTAGGATACTTTACCATCCCATATAAAACGTTAGATATAAAGAATTGAAACTTTTTTAGGATACTTTACCATCCCATATAAAACGTTAGATATAAAGAATTGAAACTTTTTTAGGATACTTTACCATCCCATATAAAACGTTAGATATAAAGAATTGAAACTTTTTTAGGATACTTTACCATCCCGTATAAAACGTAAGATATAAAGAATTGAAACTTTTTTAGGATACTTTACCATCCCGTATAAAACGTAAGATATAAAGAATTGAAACTTTTTTAGGATACTTTACCATCCCATATAAAACGTTAGATATAAAGAATTGAAACTTTTTTAGGATACTTTACCATCCCGTATAAAACGTAAGATATAAAGAATTGAAACTTTTTTAGGATACTTTACCATCCCATATAAAACGTTAGATATAAAGAATTGAAACTTTTTTAGGATACTTTACCATCCCGTATAAAACGTAAGATATAAAGAATTGAAACTTTTTTAGGATACTTTACCATCCCGTATAAAACGTAAGATATAAAGAATTGAAACTTTTTTAGGATACTTTACCATCCCATATAAAACGTTAGATATAAAGAATTGAAACTTTTTTAGGATACTTTACCATCCCGTATAAAACGTAAGATATAAAGAATTGAAACTTTTTTAGGATACTTTACCATCCCGTATAAAACGTAAGATATAAAGAATTGAAACTTTTTTAGGATACTTTACCATCCCGTATAAAACGTAAGATATAAAGAATTGAAACTTTTTTAGGATACTTTACCATCCCATATAAAACGTTAGATATAAAGAATTGAAACTTTTTTAGGATACTTTACCATCCCGTATAAAACGTAAGATATAAAGAATTGAAACTTTTTTAGGATACTTTACCATCCCATATAAAACGTTAGATATAAAGAATTGAAACTTTTTTAGGATACTTTACCATCCCGTATAAAACGTAAGATATAAAGAATTGAAACTTTTTTAGGATACTTTACCATCCCGTATAAAACGTAAGATATAAAGAATTGAAACTTTTTTAGGATACTTTACCATCCCATATAAAACGTTAGATATAAAGAATTGAAACTTTTTTAGGATACTTTACCATCCCGTATAAAACGTAAGATATAAAGAATTGAAACTTTTTTAGGATACTTTACCATCCCGTATAAAACGTAAGATATAAAGAATTGAAACTTTTTTAGGATACTTTACCATCCCGTATAAAACGTAAGATATAAAGAATTGAAACTTTTTTAGGATACTTTACCATCCCATATAAAACGTTAGATATAAAGAATTGAAACTTTTTTAGGATACTTTACCATCCCGTATAAAACGTAAGATATAAAGAATTGAAACTTTTTTAGGATACTTTACCATCCCATATAAAACGTTAGATATAAAGAATTGAAACTTTTTTAGGATACTTTACCATCCCATATAAAACGTTAGATATAAAGAATTGAAACTTTTTTAGGATACTTTACCATCCCGTATAAAACGTAAGATATAAAGAATTGAAACTTTTTTAGGATACTTTACCATCCCATATAAAACGTTAGATATAAAGAATTGAAACTTTTTTAGGATACTTTACCATCCCGTATAAAACGTAAGATATAAAGAATTGAAACTTTTTTAGGATACTTTACCATCCCGTATAAAACGTAAGATATAAAGAATTGAAACTTTTTTAGGATACTTTACCATCCCATATAAAACGTTAGATATAAAGAATTGAAACTTTTTTAGGATACTTTACCATCCCGTATAAAACGTAAGATATAAAGAATTGAAACTTTTTTAGGATACTTTACCATCCCGTATAAAACGTAAGATATAAAGAATTGAAAAATATTGATTTATTTGTTATTTATTAATTCAAGAAAATAGCGTATATTTTGGTCGCACAGTGTAGTATTACCCCTTAAATAAAGTATGGAATAAGACCATTTTTCAATATATTACTTCGTTAATGGATAGAATATGTTCGATTGCTCCGGTTTTCATATTCGATAGTTTGTCATGGTAGGGGCGATATGATTACAGAAATTCAGTTCTGCTTTAATAGATATGTTCGATTTGTTTCAAGCAGCCCTTGGAGAGTTCCATGGGTTTCTGATCCGACCAGTAGTCGCCGTCCCCATTCTTCCAAAACGGGAACTGTTCTCCAGATGTTTATGGTGAATGCCCTTGCTTTCGTCTCCTACTCAACCGGTATATCTATATATAACCTCATCATTAGGGCAGATCATTCAAGATTAAATATCTCTAATATACTCACATTCATTAACTCTTTACTAGCAAGCTTACAATCGTTATGCAAATCATAGGAAACTAGAGCTTCTTTCTGTTTCAATTGTATTTTCTTCCTAAAAATCATTGAGTGACCTACCTATTCTGAATACACTCAGGGGATGTTAAAAAAATCCATGTATATATATATACATACATACATTAGGGTGGCCCTTATTTTTCAACTTTCTAAAAGTTTACCTCCCACCCCCTATCTAGTTCCAATCAACAAAATAACGATCTGTGCAAAATTTTAGCTAAATCGAACAACTCCGAGGCGACCCGCAATAGCCTTGAAATATTGACATTTTCGTTCAAAAGTAATTTGTTTCAGATAATTTTTTTTTTTTTTTAAGATATTTTATTTTTTAATCACTTTTCAGCAGGTATGCACTAGTAATATAAATTAAATTAGTCGTTTTCTTGTTAATGTTGGATAAAAAGATAAACAATCAGGCCTGTTCTTGCTTCCTGAAAACGCACTCGTTTGCACGGGAAGAAATGAGTATCGTTGCTAGCACCAGGAGCTGTAAGTCATGCTGGGTGTATGCCAAAGGCAATTATGCATTCAAAATCCATTTCCAAAATCAATTTCAGTTATCTCATAGCGAGAAAAATTCTTTAAGAAGAACATGTATTTTTCTTGCGCGAGGGTATGTTCGAGCCTGGTTTCTATCACCAGACCCAATTGAAGCACCATATCATGACTTTCTATTCATGCATCAACTGATATATTATCAGGATATTGATCCAGAAATCAGTACGGCTGCTGAAAAAATATATTCCAATCATCTCTGCTACTTAGTTCCCTATACCGATGCTTCATCCTTATTTGATGACACCGTCCAACAGCGGTTAAGGCAAATATAGCTCAAGTTATGCTGGAAGCAGACAATGTTGAAGAAGAAAATATCAACTGTAGAGTTACGTTTTCCACCACAATGATTTTACTTCCTTCAGAAAAATCGATTTTTTCATATCGATTGTTTTGCAGATCGTTGCCGGGGACCGGGAAAAATACCCGACTCCTACTAAATCATCCCTTAGAAAAACATAATGTGCAATATTTGTATTTTTTTAGTGTTCACATTATGCCTTGTTTCTATAGAAATTTTGGTTTTAAATAAAAATGCGGTTGTCTTATACAAGTTGTGTACATTATTAAAAACCTAATTTTTTTTTAATTTTTTCATGTTATCCCTGCAATTAAAAATTAAATTTTGAGATATCTGATTCAGAATGATTTTAAACAATTTCATGGGTAGTCTGGATGTATCTACATAAATTGCAATAAGTAACGGATTGATATAGAACAGTATATCCCTTTTAAACGAAATTAATCGCTGCGTATACTATGTCTCAATTTCAAACCATTTGCGGGTCGCCTAGCAGTTGTCCGATTGCCCTGAAATTTTGCATAGCTAGTTTTTTTGTTAATTGGAACATAATTGGGGGGAGGGAGCAGCAACATTTTGACTTTCAAAAAAATTCCCTATAGCTAAGGCCACCCTAATATACATACATACACACAAATATACAGGGTGATTCAGGTCTAAGTAGCCAAAAAATAGGATGTGATTGTAGACATAATTTCCAACAAAAAGGTTCATTTGAAGTATGCTCCGATTCCGAAAGAAAAAGGAGCTATGTCCAATTTTCTGTTTTTTTAACGTAGTAATGTTTTTTATTGAATAAGAAAGGATTGCTAAAAACTGTTCAAGATAATTAAATTATAATTATTCCGTCATAAAACAAACAGAATTTCCTTTATGAAAACAGGGATATAATCTACTAAACCCATTGACAACAGATACTTTCTGGACTTCCAATAATGCACTTCTGTTTTTCTAGATGAATCAGAGGTTTCTCATGAATTGTTTCCTCAGCCCCCTAAGGGACTACAGACTCAATGCTTACAGGAAAAATTCTACACTTAGTAAGCATTAACTCTCTGTAAATGAAGTGGAAGTTTATTCAGGAATAGAATGAACGATTGACTCCAAAAAATATAACATGGAGTTTTGTTACTTTCTAAGACCTTCTGTCAACAAATTTCTTATTTTTTTTTTTTTCATTGGCCAAACTTTGCTAATAAAAACGGAAGCATTTCCCCATTTCCGGACAACGTTTTTGCTCAAAATCGAATTTACTATAACTACCTTGAAGCTTAAACACTACTTTGGGGCCACCCCTGTATATATCGCTTTCTCCACTTTTGTTTTCGACTAATATATATAAATTGTTTCAACTTTTTGGAGGCTTGGGATCGTGCAAGCAGAAAACATTTCTGTCAAATACTCTTTTCATTAATCAGGCCCGCGATGTTTCGTGACCTGCGCCGTGACTAGATCCTCTGATGCGATGTCCATCATATATGACAAGTGATAAGAGCAATAAAAACTTAAAACGTGACCTTAGAGATGATGTATTAGCCATAATGAGATGATTGAGTAAGTACCCTAATACCTAGTTAGGATATGATGGAAGGTGATGCAGACAGAACAAAAGCATCCTTGGAGATGAAGGGAGGGGTTGATGAAAATAGAGAAATACTCGTACATCCCTCGTATCATATGCAAATATCCATCAGGTATTTCTAGAGATATCTGATGGATCGAAGGAGGGTTCTGGATAAACACTGGCCGACCTTGTCAATATTCTCCCGATAATAACATATCATCAAGCTAAGTACACAATGGATTGTACACTTCTATAATACAGCCCTGTCTTAGGGAATTATACAGCTGTTCTAATAGATAACAGCTGTCCATTAGTCAAGTACTGCAATAAAAACATTTCAGAAAGTATTTCCAACGAGGTAAACAACATATATAACAACATATAGGAAATTATTTCCGGGGGGCTGGCAGCATTTTGAGGGTGTGGAATACTAACAATCTAGACATTGGAATTGTTAGCCAACTAAAACACTATTACACCCAAAAAAAAATTATTTTTTTCTGAAGTAAGGTTTTTTTTTACATATTTTTACCGATTAAATCGATATTTCTGGGTGAGGGATTGCAGCCCCCCTCGTTGCAACTCCTAACCTAAATATATTGCCTTCAATCAGAGCCATGATTAAGAGAATGCAACTCCATATTGATTTGCCCAGATGATTGTGGTATTGACACTAAACTTTCAGATCTCTACCACGATCTAGCTTCTCAATTGAATCTAATAAAGAAATTATTATTATTGGTTTTATGCACCGGATCTTTGGGGAATTGCGTTTTTTCAATACTTTTCAACAGAGGGCGATTTAAAATAGTTTTAATCTATTATTTTCTTAAAGTGGTGATTTTTACATTCGATACTTATTTTTATCGAGCATATTCTCCATTAAAACTTACTAATTCTTAAATAACGATTAAACCAATAAGAACCTAATTATAATATCGTATTACATATTATTTGTAATAAACTAGACTTTAGACTCAATAGAAGGCCGCACAGACAAAGGATTAGGTGTGAAATAGCTCAGGCATCCATCCACGTGGTTGGGTTTGTCTCTGCGGCTAATGTTGTTTCTTATGTAAACCACATTCTGTCTGTATAATTAACTGCATCAGATGAAAATTGAAAGCTCTAGCCTATCGTCCGAATTTAAAAACATAATTTCGAAAAAAAACAGGACGCAGCCAGATTTGTAAATCCGCATCTTTCCGAAGTAGCAATAAAAATCATCAATATTAAATTATTATAATAAAAAATAATAACAATTATTAAATTAACCATTACAGGGGTCTCCCGTGGTCTTAGATTCATAAGCAGGAGATGGCAACAGCGGCGACAGGAATTTTCTCATCTCAGGGCTCGCTGAGAAAGTTCCTGGCTGCACCCTGGATCTCGGCGCTAATGACCCAGATTTGTCGATGCGCTGTTAAAAAAAAAATAATAATTAACCATTACAATTCAAATAATATTTAAAACATATTATGCTTTATACTATATTTCTATTAGTTTTATTGTTTTGTGTATGGTCAAGAATCAGACTTGTCTTTAGTATCTGCCTTTGTCAGCCCTCAGTTCTGCAAAGTAGTATTATTTCTTAAATTAATTAAAATGCTTGTTGATATTTTTCCGCTAATTAAACCCTCGACGAATCTAAGATCCGATTAAAGTATAATAACTTCCCCTTTAATTACCTTTAGTTCGGACGGAAGAAGAAGAAGGCTGAAGCAATTGGTGAATTACAATTACCCATTGTCTTCAATAATTGACGGCATCTTCTAGGAGTATATTTAGCAACTAGAGTTTGATTTAAACCTTGCTTATTATGGATGATAGACTTATTGTCGGAGTAATTCATGTGATGAGATATTGGGCTGAGTTTTAACTGCGAGTTGGTGGCCAATTTGTAGGGGTTTCTTTGGAGTATTAGTTTTAGCACGGTAATAAAATAAAATAATAAGCCAGATATAATGGGTTAATTTCCGAGTCATTTTCCTGTATCCTAAAAAGATTGGGTAAATTTGTTGAAAATAAGTCCTTGGAAGTTAAAAGGTAAGATTTCCTGTAATTTGTTGCTATTTGTCAACCTTTCCCGTCACCTCCTTCCTGTTTCGTCCACCAGTACTTACCCTTCCTCTTATGTAAACTCCCACATTCTTATATATATATATATATATATATATATATATATATATATATATATATATATACAAGCTTTGCCCGCGACTTCGTCCGCGTCGATAGTGAATTAGGGCAGGATTTGTGGATAAATCTTTGTGTGTTACAGTAATGCTTCTCTATATACGATATTAGACATATAGACATCGGTGACGAAGCATATAGGCTGTTAGGATTGCTAAAACGTGACAGAGCCACTAAGCTGACCCCTTAGGGATTCTTAAACCCTAGTGTGTATAGAGTGTCTGAGGGACTGCAGACATACTGACGAAAATTCTATAAATCATTGTTTTGGGTACTATTGCGTTGATAAAGGCCCTAATAGTATTTTTTCCCATTTATCTTCAATGTACACACAGCGATCCGTTAGAATTTTATTATACGTGTGTGTGCGTGATGAATTCTAGATGTGTGTGTCTGTTAAAATTCAATTTTAGCACAATCATACTTTGTCTGTAATAACCAAGTCAAGTTCTTTGAACAGCCTAATCTGCCGGACTATATTGAGTTTTTCTCCGCATGTGTCACATCCAGCTAAACTTATGGATGTCAATATCAGAAACATTTGTGGAAGTAAAAAAATATACATATAAATATTTTAGTAACAGACGTGCCTTAGAGTTTTCCTATATTTTGTTTAAAATCTCGAAATCTTGTTGGAAATGGCAGTAAGACTTTCCTCAGGAAGGAATGACAACAAGAAAATCTCTAAAGGTTGTCTATAGGTTTCCTAATCATATTCTAATGGGATTGTGTAATTGTCTATTTATGGCGAACCAACTTCTGAGGTAATTATCTCCTGATATATTTTAAATACCTTCGTAAGATAATACCTTCCATCATGAGGTAACATTATCTCTCCTTACCTTACATGGACACTGTCATTAAGTTCTTACTCCTGAAAATTGAACTATTTTATATTTGGAAATACATTTTGTTTAAGAGTTACAGATTCAAAGACTCGTCACATTAAAAAAGCTAAAACAATAACAAAACATTAGCTCCGTACCTCTTGAAAATGTACTTGCAATTTTTTTTTTGGGCTTCCATAATTTAAGCTAATCTGCTGGTCAGAAGTATTTATATTTTTAGAGTGTTTTTTCTCCTTCCATAAAGGAATGATGTTGAGTTTTGCGTTCATTTACTTTCAGCTTAATATTCTGTAGGTTTAGGAATTTGAGAAATGGAATAAAACCACTTTCAAACGTTATCTATAACAGTTTTTGACGTTAATGTTAAAAAAAAAACATTTTGGTTGCTTAAAATCTTCGAAGAGGCTTGTATCTACCAGATAAATATTTATGCGTACTTAAGATACATTAAATAAATTTCAGTTATGTTAACTTGACCATTCGAAAGTTGAATAAATTTTCGTCCAACATATTTTTTTTTGTGTATATTTCGTTACAAACCCTGAGTCGAGTAAAAAGTTCCTTAAAATTTCAGGAGGTCTAGTTTTGTACCATTTAAAGGGAAGTATTAATATTTTTTATTCTAAACTGTTCGAATCAATCCAGAATCAAGAAGTTTAGGACGACGCAATGTTTGCGGCTTTTAGCGCGGTTCCTCATATAAACAAAGATGTTTACATTTTGGTAACGTTTGAATCTAAGGAAGGATTAGTATAAAACATGTTATTAATAGACATGAAAAGTTCTGGGTACTTCTTTTATTTCCCCTAATATGTCGAAAACCTTTGGTAAATCTTGGCACGTGGAAAATAATCATTCGAAAGCTTACTACATTTTCTATAAAAAAGTGTCTCAAGCTATTTTCGATTAGGCGATGTAAATCGGGGAAATTAGTGCTTAAAACTTCAAATGTGTTTTTTTTTTTCTTTTGAACGGGTTTTTGTAGTTGTTTAGCTCACTTTTTAATTGGTTGTTTTTTGTTTTAAATTTCATTTGTTTGTAGAATTAGTATTATAGTAGAAGAACGCAAGAAAATGTGACAGATTTTGATATATTTCAATGCATTGAACTGTGAAATAAGTATCTCTAGAAGTGGATAGTGGGGGCTGACCGACCCTGCCAGGTAAGGGTACGGTGCCCTGTGTTACTTATCTCTGGTCATAAAAGCATTTACGAAAGGTCGAACCAAAATATTTCCAAATGAGACTAGGGATCAGAACGGAACCGCGCTAAGATGACGAAGTTCCTGCGAGTCAAACTTTTTTTGTGTTTCGCTGAAAATTGTGATCAGTTTACGGACTCTTTTATGTAAATTAGTTTTCCTGAAGTATATATATTTATTAAGATACTTCAAGAGTTCGGATTGGGAATGGCGATCCCACACCTAACCTAAAAGGGATTTTAGACTAAGTGGAATTCGGTTTATAACCTATAGGTGGATGCGTGGTTAGGTGCCCAAATCTCCAAGTAGTCCTGTAAGAATGGTTTTTAAAAGCGGCGAGATGAAAGCCACTCAACACCTACGGATCTTGTTTCACCTTCCTCTTACACCCACTCCCTTCTTGACTATTTTCAACAATAATATATCTAGTTCTTGTTTTATCTTCTTCTTCCTTAAGATTCCTTTGCTGTATATATTAGTAGTGAATATCTTTTCCAGGTCAAGGGCAAGAGGTAAGTCCCAGGATTCAAGGTTATTATCGAGAAGTTCCTCTTAATCTATTTCATCTTCAGTGAAGAGTTTCTTTTTTTTTTTTTAGCCCGGTTCCTCCCTCTCTTCATAGGGAGGAAACCCGCTTATGAGGTTGACCTCATGACGCAGTCCGGAAGTTCCGACTAGAACATTTCTCGTTTCAGATCCCATGAACCACGAAAATATGGGTGGTTCAAATTTTGTATGTATATATATATATATATATATATATATATATATATATATATATATATATATATATGTATATGTATATATATATATATGCGTGTGTGTGTGTGTGTTGTCTGTTCACGCTCCTGACGGATCAAAAATGGTCTTACCTTCCCCTAACCGTCCTGGTGCAACAGAGAAATCTATTACCGGGCCTATAGATGAACGAACTCTACCTGCTACAGACGGGACTCGAACCCACCATCTCCTGCATTAGAATCCAAGGTTACATCCTCTAGACCACGGAGAGTCCTCACAAGGAAATCTATACAAAACTGGGATAAGATGTCGTAACACTTCCCCAGATACACTGCTCCGATTGAAACTAGACAATGCCGACCAGCAAGAAGCTGATACAGGCAGATATCCTAAATCGGTTACTGGATGGCTCGCTAAGGCTGGTGTATATGACTCACTCTTGGTGTATACAGCGCATTCAATACAGCTTCTACATCCATCTAAGGGCATTACCAGTCAGCTGATACTGCAGTCTGTTTAGCTTTGTATTTGGTCATGTTCCAAGTAGTTCTAGCCGTGCAACATGCAAACAAGGTCAAATCAAAGAAACCGTTCGTCTTGCACAATAATATGAAACCGCTGGTTTGAGGCCCTCCTAGTGGCAATCTATAGACACCTAGGCGCTAATGCAGATATTTTGTAAAATAAAAGGCAACATTCCAAGTGGGAATCGAACCCACGACTTTAGGGAAGAAGTGCTCACGCCTTAGCAGTCTCGGCCATCGTGCCTTGATTTATAGCAGTAAATTTAGTACTTATATTTTTGTTAGCTTAAGCACAATCCCTCAAGAATAGGACGTGAACTAAACAAGCTTGCTAAACAATATGCTTAGTTAAGCAGTTCCTCTGTGACGAATTATTTTCTTTGTATTCTTATTTGGGAGAATAAACTAAATGTGTTAAAAATAAAATAAAATTTAAAAAATAAAAAAAAATCCTGTTCTTAATTTCCCGCCGAAAGTGGGCTTGAAAAATGGCAGATTTAAACGAGTTCTGCTTCCACCTCCTCCTTCTCATATTTAACTTGAATTGTATCTTGCATCCTACGTCTGCCAGGAGGTGTTAATGTAATATTCCATGAAGTCATGTATCTTAATTCATTCTTCGTCGAATAGGTAGACGTAGTTATTGATATTTATGTTTTTGGTTAACCGTTACAACGGAAATCAGAACGCAGGTTGAATATAGCCGATATAAATGGTTCTTATTTGAGCCCAGGATGCGGAAGGTTCGCAAACGTTCCTTTAGAATATAACCCCTCCCCCCCCCCAAAAAAAAAAATGAATGTTGAAAAAAGAGGCCAGCTTCCAGGCCCTCCCAAAAACAGTTTGCCTATGAAAGTTATGATATCATAGTATTGGGCCACGTTTTAGGCTCTTAATACCTTGTCAAAAGCCTGCTAAATACCCTCTCACTTATTTGTGCAATTCCGACTTGGCCAGTTTTCGTTAAATTATGGCCGTTTTAACTTACGTAGAGTTCATAGAAACGCGAACGTTTTAAGTCATCAAGAGTGTATAATAATCCTAAATCGGTACCCTAAGTGCCTGAATCTTTAAATGCCACACATTATATAATAAATTCTAATGTCACAGCGGCCATCAGTTAACGAAAACTGGCCAAGTTGGAAATACACAAATAAGTGAGAGGGTATTATAGGTTTTTGACAAGGTATTAAGGACCTAAAATTTGGTCCAGTACAATATCTCAGAAAGGCTTCTAGGTAGAATTATGAAACTTCTTATTTTTACTCACGTCTATTAGTATAATACCTGTGTTAAATGTCATATGTTTATCTTTACCTGGTTGAAAGTTATGAGAGGGTGAAAATCAGCTCTGAGACCTCCTGTAATATACACACAGTATGCTTAGGCCGGAACTTGGCCTGGCCATCTACCCACCGCCTAGATTTACAGGGTGCTGAAAAATAAAAAGGTACGGATGCGAAAAACGGACAGCGGTTTTAATAAGTTGACTTTTGTGTTAATTTTGGTTTTTATTTATTTACCTTCCGCCTACACATGTAAAGAAGTTGACATTTAGGGTCATTGTTCTTATTGAAACGTTATTAATATTATTAGTAATATTAGTATATTACAACTTATTTAAGACAATGGGTAGATTACAGAAGTATCTCTTTTATGGTTTCTTCAACTGTATTCGATGTTAGGAATGGGAGTGACTTTTAGTCCCTGCCTTCATCTGGAATATTGGGGTTGGGGAAAGGTCCTGGGATAGTCAACAAACTAATTCCAATTAAGATGGAACTTCTGAGTATGAAGTGATCCATTTTCTGTTTCTCGTTGGAGTACATTGTCACAACTATTCCTTGGAAGGCAGAAATTATCTTTATAGAACTTCCCTTTGGGCGTAGCCTTTTGCAGGCAAAAAAAAACGCCTTTTGGGCGTTGGAATGCAGACCAAGATGGCCTGATGATGCGCTGAAGGTGTATTCAAATCGATTTTTACCGAGAAGATAGCCTCCGGGAAGAAGGCCGCTAGACCTCCGCGTGGTTTAGCCTACGCGGAATATTAACATTCAACAGGGAAAACATTTACCAAAATTATATATCTCTTAGAAAGCTGAGTTTCAATAAATGCAAAACATATTTATGGGCTTGCATTAAAACTCTAATATAGGTAATGCTTTATTGCAAGCAATCGTTGGCTGCGCGGAATTTCGAAGCTAAGAGATTATTAGCAATTTCATTGAGACTTTTAATCTATATGTTATGGTTTTTCGGGCCATAGTAGTTGACACTGACACTTTGAAGGAGTGAAATCCTCCTGACGAAGCTAAACACTGAGTAATATTAATAAATGGAAGGGAGCGACTGATGTGCGCAGTTGATAGGGCATTACGACCCCCAACCCCGCGTAACACTACGCTGCTCACTAAGGGCATACAGTACTCTATGCAGTTACCCTGACATGAGGTTACCTACAGTACACCCCTTGCTATACCTGGCAGTAGGCAAAAAATTGCATTCCCATTAACAATGTTAAGAAGGAAACATATAGCAACAAACGAATGTGGAGTGAGCGCTGCTCAAGAGGGAACAGATTGTCAACTCTCGGCATCGTCAGGTAGTGCGCGCGGTGGTCCGATGGCGTATCGACCCGTAAAAACACGTGCAAAGGGGCATTTCACTTCGAGCAGTGAATATGGTTATGATTTGAGCTTGGAAGAGAGTGGTGGAGAGACAAAGACCATGATGTACGCAGCAACTCATTAAGTGTTCCAAAAATATGCATACTGTTGACGTTCCAGGTTAATCTAAGAAGAACGTGAGTTATGAGTGCTAGTCATCTATCTTAATAGCAGCCGACCAGAGGAGAACCTCTTATCGGCAAGGGGTAGACCCCCAGAACCCGAGGCTGACTCATGAGTCCGGGGTAACCCAGCCGAGTTGTAGTACTTGTTGGACCTAGGTTCCGGCATTGTCGTAGCTTGGTTCGACCGATACACCTCGCGATGAGAGGCTACGCAACAGGCACGGGACCCGCCCTCCTCCGGGAGTTCAGGTAATAAATCCTCGCCTGTTGTCTTTCGGTATGGAAACCGTAGGAGGCTCTTCTCCCGGGACGGTGACCATTCTATGCCTCCGGTGATCCAGGGTGCTTAGCACTTTGGGTGCTCAACAAGGGTACTACGGGTGGTGTTGGTGGCAGGGGCTACGTTGTGGGTCACCTGTCGCAGCGTAGTGGCCAAGTGTTGGAAGCACTACAGTTGATTGACCAGAACTTGGTGAGGTTCCGAATTGAGCTTATCTCATAGCACTCTGCTCCAGCGCAGAAGCTATGTATATTGGGTCCCTCATTCCCTGCGGTTTCCAGGGCCCCACGCCCTTGTGAAATCCTGGGGGCTGTTTTAGAAACTAT